>MQRK01249094.1:0-11651 GCA_001938485.1 Girardia tigrina
TAACTATCAACTTAATATTCCTTTTCATACAATGATTTTTAACTGTTTCACTAATATGAGCTCTACACGAATCCCATACTATACATTTCCCTTCAGAATAATCCACACTCGGAAACATTTTAATTTTTATAAAGTTCTTTTTTCATTTTTAAAAATTTTTTTTATAAATTGCTTTAAAAACGATACACCTACTATTTGATTCCACCTACTATTTTAATAGTAGGTGGAAAATTTTTTGAAAACTTCATTACACCTACTATTTCATGTCCACCTACTATTTGATGTTATCCGTTATATCTAATTTGGTTTTTAACTAATATATTATATGTATAAATTTTATTTAATGTGTGATTTTTTGAAACGCTTGGCTTTTTGATCTACAGTATTTACTGCAAACAATATATATATATAAACTACATTTATCAAGATGTGTTCAAGATTACAAAATTTTTTGGAAAAAAGTAATCTTTATATTTGATTTATAATTTGCTTTCAAAATATATTTATTGATTATATTTTGAATGTATTACTTTGCTTAACAATAATGTAAAGTAAAAGACTTGATATTAGCTCTTGATAACGAAGTCAGAGTATAAAGGAATGTCAGATTCACTCATGTAAGCTGTCGGTAAAATAAAATATTTTTAATTTATTTTTAATTAAAATATAATTAAATAAAATTTTTATTTTTCTTTTTTAAATAAAATAAACAATTAATTTATTATTATAATTATTTTTCAATATTGGCTAATCATTTCTGTTAAAAGTATTTTGAAGGCGTTTAGATAACCACACCCCTTTTATTTTCTCACAAGTACATGATTGGACTACGGATGTTAGCAAATTTCGTAAATATGCCTGTCTATTAAATTATTTGTCTATTCTTCGTTTAAATGTTTTCAATTTCTGGGCTTATTCACATTCTGATTTATAAAAATATAATCTTGTGAACGCTGATTCGATATTTTTGAAAAATAATTTTGATAAACCTTTCTAAAAGAAATTGATTATTGAACATTTTTCAGAATTTGTATTCAGTAATCAGCAATTATAATTTAATATTTGTAAGTTTTAACGTTAGTTTTATAAAAAGTTGTATTTTTTTCTTTTCTTTTTCCTTTCTTAACCGATTTTTGTCTACATAATTTTTTCAATGCAACCTTAATGTTGTGATTTATCTGTTTGTTTGTGCACACGTCCCTCAGGTGTCTTCTAAGAATATTTAAACTAGGATATGCAATTTTAAAATTGGAGGACAAATTCCTAAATTTTGTAAGAAACTATAGTTTTCCTCACAAAATCTCTGTGGTGTTGTGTAGAGACATTTATCTCTGTTGTCTTTCTACATAATTCAGATCGATATTTCCCATTCATCCTAGTGACAGTAATGTCATGAAAAGGAAGTTTGTTATTTACTTCCGATTTTTCCGTGATGAAGATTATTCAAAACTTTTAAAAATAGTTTTATCAGGTATAAGTTAGTGAAAATAAGAATGATATCATAGGAATGTCTAACTCCATTCGTAGGCATCTTACACAGCACAGTTTTTTCCTCAGGTTATGCATCAATTTCATCCCTAAGAGATTTCTTAAAAATATATATCAATGTTGATGCTAATGGGGAACCCATTTTTACTCCATTTCTTTGAATCATTAAAAAGAAATAGTACATTTTGACAGAAAATTTAAGTTCTTAATTATCATCCCATCATTTTCAACAATATCTTAATTTAACATCTTAATATCTTTGTCCAATAATATTTTAATAATTACGATAAATAAAAAAATTATTCCCTTAAGACTAACCTTTTATAAAATTAAAATTAAAACTTACAAATATTTAATTGTAGTTACAGACGATGGGATACAAAATTCCAAAACATGTTCAATAATCAATTTCTTTGAAAAGCTTTAGCAAAATTATTTTTCAAAAAATGTTTATACAGTGAAACTCAAGTTTGGGGAAACATTTTCACAATATACCCAAAAAACCAGGATTTAAAGTAAAAAATACAGATAAATTAAAACATGTTTTTCAATCCTTCTTAATTAAAAAATCGTTGAATTTTTTCTTATGCTTATCATTGCTTCTTTGTGAAATTTGTTAAATATTTCTACCGTATTGGGAAGAAATTCAATATAGTATTGTTTTAGATTATCAAGCGTCGCATAGATTTGATTTCACTAGAACTTTTTTCTTCGTTTTTTTAATTATTCTTCCAATTTAGTCTCGCATTCTTTTTGATGCTTTTATTAATATATTATTTCAAGTTTTCATCTTTATTTTCAATGATTTAAAATGCTTTGACCTATTTTTTTTATCATTTCAACACTGTCTTTCCAATGCAGCCTTTGTAAAACTTCTTGCATAAAGAAGGTCAATTTTATCAATTATTATTTCTTTATCAAGAATTTCAAAACAAATATACTACCCTAGCCAAAAAGTCACAGGACATCTGTTTTTATTCACTTTTTTAAATAAATGAGTATAAAATATAAACCAATTACAAGATTTGTATAAAATAAAAAATTATATATAAAATTTCAACTTAGTTCAATAATAATTTAACAATAAGAACTTGAAATCTCTAAATAATAAAAAATTATTTCAATCTGAAAAGAATTTGTATTGGTTCAAAAGGCACTGGACAAATTAAATAAGACCTTTCAAAATGATAATAATTCTTTGAAAATCATAAAGAAATTTATTTATATTAACGGGTAATAATAATAAATTTTGTTTAAATAAGATGCTTTTGTTTAAGATGCTTTATTGTAATTCGAAAGTGTAAAATGGCTAGAACAAAATTACTACAAACTACGAACTCAACCATTTCAAATGTACATGAAAAAATTTTTTTCAATAAGAAAAATTACTGATTAGCTTCAAATTCCTAAATCTATAAAAACATAAGAAAGATAAAAGCAAAAAACAAAACTGAAAAAATCGGAAGAACGGAAACGTCAAAAATTAGCGACTTCCGAGATGATAGATAGTTGGTCAAAATAATCAAGGGAAACGGGTTTAAATCTTCAGAAGAAATTGAAAGTATTTGATTTTCAGAAATAAAAAAGAACGTGTTTAATAGTACATGTTAAAGATGAATCAACAAAATTGGATAAAAGTACTATAAAGCTGGGTTAAATTTTATTTATCATTTATTTTAATCTATTATTATTTGTATAGACTAAACAAAAACAGAAAAGATATCGAGACTAGAATTGGTAAAATTACATAAAACATGGTTTTCAATAGGTTATATTTAGTGATGCATCCAGATTTGAAATCAGTCTATCAAATGGCAAAATTAGGAAAAAGTCATTCAAGTCAGACTGCTTGAAGCGAAACATCACATTATATCTTCAAAATCAGTTATAAGTTTCATAACCACCCGAGGTGTTGGAAATTTACATATCATCAATGGTATTGTAAACTTTGCTCATTATCAAGAAATTAGGAGCCAAAATCTGTTAGCGATTATGTTATCAGTTTATAATTTACTGCATTATATTATTCAACAGAATAGAGCCAATTGTCACACTAAAAATCAAGCAAGTGTTGGTTCTAAAATAATAACATCTCTAATAGATTGGAATTCACCTAGTCAAGATTTGAACTCTATTGAAAATTTTTGGGCTATGAAATCAAAATTAAAAGTAAACCGACAAAAAACTAAGGACGAGTTGATTGAAAGATTATTTAGCATATGGACTAGCATAAGTATTTAAACTTGTTTTAATCTTATATCTATCATGGAGAATTGTATAAAAACCGTTTTTGAAACAAAAGGAGAGGTTACACCGTACTAACTGCTGTTTATAAAAATACATAAGCTTTCCGGTGACTTCAGAACCAATTCAAATAGTTTTTAGATTGAAATATATTTTTATTATTTAGATATTTCAAGTTTTTATAGCTAAATTATTATTAAACTGAGTTTAATAGAAATTTTTATTTTCTGAATTTTTATCATTTCAAGTAGATTAGTTGTCCAAATTGAAAACATTTTTGTATTTTTACAAAGTGTTTTTATAGGTAATGTAATTTCCATTGTATGCCTCCAAATTAATGTTTAAACTTCTTGGATTTTTAAATTAGCCAATAATTCAACGGATTTAGTTTTTCTCCTGACAGAATACTACACTTAACGTTAATGCAAGTCTCTAGATTCTTATATATTTTTCGAATAATCATTTTCTTCAAAATAACTTTAAGAACTAAGCTTTCGATAATATGATGACGCTTCATCATAATTAAAAATATTTTCTGGTGCGTAATTTTTAAAAATTAATTCAATATCTTTAAAAACATTTTATGTGCATATTGTTTTTAGGAGATTTTTGCTCTCCACTTAATTTTACTCATTTTTATTGTCGGTTTTTAAAATTTCTTGACTATCCATTTGAAGTTGCAAATCCTTTTATATTAAAGTTTTTTTGCATTTTTTTAATCAAAGATTTACTGGTTTGTTAGATACTTTTAATTTTCTATAAATCTCAAAAACCTTGTCATCAATATCTTTATAAATTTTTGATTTATGTGCAATTTATTTAATATATTTTTTCGTTTGTTTGTGACCTTGAAAAACATCAAAATGTGGACAAATATTTTTTTTCTCCAATACCAGGGATTAAATTTGCAAGGTTTTTGATTTTTTTTGAATTCAAGTAGAATTCCAAAGATTATTATTTCATCTATTTACTTTGAGAATAAATATTTTTCCATATCATTTTTATTCTTTGATATTGTTCCTTTGCTAGTGAAAAATTTTTGTACCATTTTGTTGTTTTCAATTTTTGCTATTTTGATATTTTTTTCAAAAAAGTGTTATTTTTTCACCATCTTAACGGATTAAAAATTTTTGAGTTAAAAATACACAACATTATGATGTAAATGAAAAATATTTTTTAAAAATTTTAAACGATTTTATGATAAGAAAAATTGAAGTCAAAATATAAAAATTTTGCAATAAAGTAAAAATTGTTTTTAATTTTGCCCCCAATATTATTTTTGCTCCGAAAATCGGGTTGCCTCAACATTGGATTTAGACCAAAATTGAAGTACTGCTGTATATAGGTTTCATATATATATATATATATATATATAAGGTTATCTATGGTAAATAATATGGTATCCATTAGGTATCGAATAAATAAATTTACGAATTTATTATAATTCTAGTATTTAGAAATAAAATTCTATATACTTTTTTATAGTTCTTATACTTGATATTGCTAATTAACTTTTACTTTCAGACAATTTTATCAAACTGATAAATATATTTATATTGTTATCTATATTGGGTTCAATATTTTAGCTCACAGTTTCTTTAAATACATTCTTTTTTTCTACTTTTGAAAACTAAAATCCTCCTTTATTATTATTGAAAATATTTATCTATTTTTCCTCGTCTATTCTATGTACAAACTAATTTTTCCTTTCCCTTGCATCATAAAGCTTGCTTTAGCGAACACATCTAATCCAAGAATTTCAAACGAAGAAATTTTTTGACGGTTAATGTGTTTGAAAGAAAAAATACGTATGAGATGTCTCAATAATTACCACATTAAATATAATTTTCTAATTACATATTATGTATAAAAATGCGCTTTTTATAGAAAAATATAATTGAAATTACTTTAAGCAGACTTCCTGCTGTTATATAAAATGTATTTAATTAAAGATGACTTGTATAATTGATAGGAAATTATTTTTTAAATCAATTACAAATGAAGTTTTAACAGATTTTGTTGTTATAAATACAATATATATTTTTGAGGTGAACAATATTAGTGAAATTGTAATAAAACATCTATAATTTTTATATAAAATTATATAATAATTTGATAGAAATTATAATGTAGGTGTAAATTTTCTTGTTTGGATTTTTAAAATTAAAGCATACAATAAATAACGATTGCAGAATATTGTTAGAGTAAATAAATATTTCAAATACATAATTTAATTTAATTGTAATTTAGTTAAAACCGTTTTCTTAGTCATTATTTAAGTAATCATTAAACATTTAAAATATTTGTTAATTTTACAAGAATCTAATTTATTCTGTATACATTTAAATGTTTAAAAAAATAGGTAATTAAAATTTATCAATTTGTTTTAAAGAAAAATATAATGTATTTAAATATGAAAATAGTGTCAGTAATTCCCCAAGAATTTAGAATTTTGTCTAATATTAATTTTAGTTCCATTTTAATCCTAATGATAAATCTTAAATTTTTAATCTCAGTTTGTATTGTTTGTCATTGTATTTCTCTTACTGGCAGACATATTTTAATTGACTAAATGTCCATTTTCAGAATATATTTCATTATAATTTCAATCCTGTTTTGTTCTTATTTTTATAGTTCTATACTATGATAATATTTCGTATTTTTATAATGTAAACATTAATTTACGAATTAAACTTATTATTTATATCAGTTGTTTCATATGTTGAGAAATTTTAAATAATTATTTACGTTTAAATTATAATCTTATGAAAGCCGATTATGGTATATATTGTTTCCGTTATCAAAAACTCATAAACAAAGATTTTAAGACCTTATATGTTTAAGAAGTAGAATGTTACCCATTTTTGATCATGATTATATATTTAGTTACAAACTTAAAATTCTTCATTTAATGTTTATGTAGAAGTTTTTGCAAATTATGTATCAAAATTAGAAATCTATTAAGAAAATTAGATCTATTAAGAAAAGGATCCCAAAGTAAACCATTATAGAAATAGTCCAGAAAATTACACTAAGAAAACAATAATTCAAAGATATTACTTTTAAAACAATTTGACCCGAAAATTATGCTATTGTGCTTTTCCTTTTAAGGTTCAATAGTCTGAGTTTGGAAACCGGTAACAGGGTCCACAAAGAATTAGCTGTGGTTAATAGTTTGATAATTTTATCCATGCTGAGTTAATGATCTATAAACCAACTAATCACCAGAATGAATTCTTGTTCTATCCCTGCATACCATTTGAATGATTTTTATTAAAATTTGGGTTTTACAATCAGGAAAAATTTCCATATATCCTTGACATGATATGAAACTTGAGTGATTAATATTGGCATGATCAATAATAATAAATGTGATTCTTGTACTATTTACTAGAAAATTATAAGTTATTTTCATCAGGTAAATGTTTAAATGTTTTGAAAATATTTTATGCTTCAAGAACTATTGAAGCAGAAAGCAAAATTTGTTAAAGTAAGGAAGGAAGTTATGTGATTAATCGGTAATGTTTTAATAATTTTGTAAAATTGTTTTCAGTAAGGAGACTTCGTCTAAATCCAAAAGATTTTTTTATTATCTTGTTTTCCTAAATAACATTGAATGTAATTTCTGATTAAATAAGTGTTTTAACAAATATGATATTCCATAGTAACAGTTTGTTTATAATACTATTTGAACTCTAATAACAAGATTTCATAAAACTGTCATTTTACAACCTCCCATCATATTACAGATATACCAAGTGATACCAACAGTTACATTTAGAAAGTTATATTTAGAAAATCAATTTTCTGAGTTTTGCAGTGCTTTTGGTTTTCGGATTTCAACTTATAATATTCAAAAGACAACTATTTTAAAAACATACTTGGCAATACTAGTTTTAAATATCCTTTTAGAACCATTCCTACATTTTGGTACATACATTTATATTTTGGTGCAAAGCGTCAGTTGTATTACTGTATTGATATGATTATTTTACCAAAAGATTTTTGTCATCAAATAAACGCTATTCATAAGATAAATTGCATCTGTAAGGATATTCTTTTAGTTAAGTCGATTTTATTATTGAAAATTCTTTTTAATACAAATTTTCAAACCCTTTTAAAAAGTTTCAATTTAGAAATTTTATAATGTCAAATAATTATGTGATTCGGAAGTATTTTTTCCATATTTGTGTTTTATATGTAAAATGTTCATGGCAAATCTTTGACACCGACGTAATAGAAAAGAAACTTCATGCATTTATTTTATGAAATAAATTTTAAAAAGGAAATAGAACAAACTAAAGAAAGTTAATTTTAATGAAAGTATTTTTAAAACAAATTTTTCAATCTTATCAAATATTTGACTGTACTTTGATCAAATTTTTCTCATTGAAATATTTATCATCAAAAATTAATTTTATGTGGAAAATTACTTTAATTGAAATTAATGTCATTTTTAAGCTTATTTTAAATTCGATTTAAGTTTAATAAGTTAATTGAATTTCAATATAAGTTTAAATAAGTAATGTTTGTATCGCATTAAATATAAAATAAACAATTTATAAGAATTTTCAGAACCATTTAAAATAACTTAAAAAATATTTTTCATTAAACATTTCAATAAAGTTTTCTGAATATTTGTAAATCATTTTAATTTTTATTATCAGTTATTTATTTTAAAACAACTATTATTTTAAAAATAACTATTAATATTTTCAAGACAATATTGTTTGTTGAAATAACATAATAAATATTTATTAACAAAAAAACAACAGTTGATATAATTAATTAATAATGAAGTAAAATAATGTTAAGGAAGTAGTTGTACTTGACGCTATTTAAAGGGTTGTTTGTTATAAATTTGTGTTTCATAATTCTGATTCGCTTGAATGGCTTAAGTGTCTAGCATGACAGTTATAATCAAAAGTACGTTTAAAATGTTTTTTGATTTTTATAATTCAAATTTTAATTCATTTTAAACTAGAATTATCAAAATATCGTAGATCAATCCAGCACCAGGGATGTGTTAAATGGGAAATCCAAGAGACAATACATAACATAAAGATGGGATTAAAGAAAATTCTCATCAGTTGAAACTACAAATAGCAATCAACAAGTCAAATTACGTTCACATTTTTAAATTAGCTATACCGCGAATCTGTAAATCTAATCAGGAATCGAATGACATTTAAAATAAACAATACAACATATTTCGAACAATTGAATTATTATTTTATAAATAAAATTTTCGAAATATCTACAAAGCTGTAGACAATGCCATTAACAAAGCCGTTAAATTGTTTGAAAATAATTATGTGTATTTCATGGTCTATAAATAACAATAATATAAATTTCATCTCCGTAATAACTTTAAACATAATTAAAACTCGAATCTTAAATCTTCATATTATTACATTTATATTTTAAGATAATTTAATATTTATACTTTTTTATTACTGAGATTTATTTAAGATTAAAAGATAGATAAATATGCATCAATTGTCAATTTGCAAATACCCTTTTTGAATATGTATATTAGTTATCTGATTAACTTGATAACATTAAGTAAATAAAGAAATATTTATAATGAGTGAAAAATCATCATTTATCAAAAGTTAAGTAACGAAGGAAGATACAATTTTAAATTAATAAAGTTTGAATTTAGTAAATCCTTTCTTACGTAGTAAAACATAGTAAATTTTAATGAAATTTAAGCAAATAAAAAATATATCCAAAATATAACTCATTCAAATTCTAAGATTTAGACAGAAAATGTATAGTCAAATAATTAATAAAACTCAAATGATACAAAAAATGTATATCAAATGATAATCATAGTTTATGTAAATCTGGAGTATTTTGTTGAATATAAGCCTATTTATTTCTAGAAAAGTTTGGTGTAAAATTCAGGAGATACGTAAATTTGATTTATTGATTTACATTTACAGAAAACACAAAATAGCTAATATTAGTACTGCGAAATACTGTATTTTATTTTTATATTGTTATTTTACAAATTTAGATGGGTTATATATTTTGTAAATTATGATATATTCTCACTTAATTTTTTATGTGCCTGAAAAACTTGAGTATGCTGTGACATGAGTATCCTTTGTTATCGTTAATAACCTCAGAAATACTGTCTTCATTTGATATATTTTCAATAGGCATTAAACCTTTTTTGATTTTGATTAGATTATAAAAAAAAGTTAATTGAAGTAAGGATTAGCTGTATTATTTTACAATCCATCTGCTTCAATTCAGAAAATTAGAATTAACCTTAATATTATATAAGTAAAAAAGCTGATCCCAGAATAATTCTATTTTCTTGACCATAAAACTTTTATTCATTATGATGATATGCTGCTGAGCATTTAAATAGATGACAGTGATTAATGAGGATGTAGAATAATGGAAAATGAAAATGCCGATTATTAAAGCTATTTACTTTATTTAAATTTTTAATATGAAAATTTGAAACGATTTAATATTTTTAAATTTTTTTAAATATCTTATGCTGTACTTTAAAATGCAAATTATACTCGAATAATTATTTATCGTGAAAATCCAAAATATCAATTTTCCATCTGGGTGGGAGAAACACATTTCCAAATACTAAACTCAACATACAAAATTCAACAAACCAATTTCAACATACCAAATTTAAAATATTCCTCACACCGATACATATATTTGCCTAGAATATATAGCTAAGCTCAATTTGTTTAAATTTGGAAATTTTTCAATATGAAAAAGTTTAAAGTTAAATAATATTGTTATTATCCAATCATAAATTTTGGCCCTTAAGAGGGCCGTATTTCTTTCTACGCTTGCGGTATTCTTAGCCAACTCTCCCGACAGCAACAGTATCACTCCCGTCTGGATCTCTCTACTCGTGATCGACGACTTTTTGTTGAATTGCGCCAGTCGACTGGCTTCACTTGCAATCCGCTCGAAAACATCGTTCACGAGACTTTATGATCGAAATAGCTTTTCCGGAGATGTTAGTGTCTGGGTGTACCTGCCGCAGCAAGAATTCATCGTTCGGATTTTCATAATATTTGTCACTCTGATCGATTACTTTAAAATTAAATATCCCATTCGATGAACAAATGCACATTTTCTGTTTAATTTTCTTTTTTGTCGATAAATATTTACGATTTCTTTTCAATGAAAAACTCCAATTGAAATTTTAATTACGATTTAAAATTAAGCAATAAAATCAAATTAATTTCACTGTAAATCCTTTTTATTTTTAAAACGTTCGCCAAAAACCAAATCTACAACTTTCAACTTTCATTTAAAACAAAAACTAAATTAATTTTTTACATCATTATATATATATTTCGAAAATATAATTTGATTAAAGCTCTTTTATATAATTATTGGACATGTTTCGATGTTTACATACATCATCATCTGCAATTTTCGGATATTTAGTAAATGAATATTGAATTGTTTGAATAATACAATTTTAACAGATATATTTACTTTAAAAGGTAACGAAAAAATTAATTATTATTATTTATCAAAGTATTATTGGGTAATAATGGTAAAAAGAATATTTTAATTAAAAATTTTAAGTATTTGGAATAACCTTGCTTTGCCCATTCTGAATGTTAATTGATGGGTTGTTGTGTCTTATTAGTAGAGATTCACAAAACTGTCGTTCGTAATGTGAATCAAAAACCTTTTGTAGAACAGAAAACTCATCAATATTCATATACTAAACATCCGAAAATTGCTGATGATGATGTATGTAAACATCGAAACATGTCCAATATATACAAATTATATACAAAAAGCTTTAATCAAATTATATTTTCGAAATACTAAACTTGCGTTCACAAGACTCAATTATTTCGAAAATATAATTTGATTAAAGTTTTTTATATATATATATATATATATATATATAT
>MQRK01249094.1:11701-21801 GCA_001938485.1 Girardia tigrina
ATATATATATATATATATATATATATATATATGTTCAATAGATAAAGTAAATTACTGAAGACAACAAATTTGATAGCTCATAGTTGTATCATATGTTAAATGGTAAAGGGAATCTGTAAATGATAAATATTATACTTACGTTACTGTTTTAGACTTTGAAATTACTGGTGCTAATCAGTGAAACATAATATAGAATTAAGTTTTTGTTTGTCACTGATAAGATTATTATTAAGAACAAGTCTCGTTTGAATTTTTATTTCAATCACATTTAGAGTCATTATGACTCTCAGAAAGTCTTTCATCGTTTGTCATCATTCTAATTGGTTTTCTTATTTTTATTTTTAATCATGCTTATTCGAACAATTTTTAAAGTCATTTTTTCAAATATTTAACTTCTAAAAATTATTAATTAAAAATAATAATTTTTACCATTTCTCAACAAATTATAAAAATGTCATCAAATTATTAAAAATCTATTTAATTTAAATTTTACTAAAAATATTAAACTTAATTTTAATTGTTAAATTAAAAAATATGACCTTATAAAATGATTATTTTAATTATGCTCGAATAGTCAATCACTTTAAATTTAAATAAAAAAATATCAATTTCCATCTGGGTGGGAGAATCACCATTCTAAATTCAACATACTTAAATTAACATGCAGCATCAATACATTTCACATTCAAACAATTTCAAATATTCCACACATCCCCCTCAATGAAATTGGCTTAAGCCATTCTACATTTCTGATCAAGATCCCGCCGTCAATTAGTTGTATCTCATAACTTCTTTCGTGTCTGCTTTATAATTTTAGCTGGACCCATATAACGGTCATCATCTTTTGATGGGTTAACTTTCTTTATCAAGACTTTATCTCCGACCTGAAATATTCGCTTTGTTTCAATTGTATTTTTATTTTCTTTTTCTTCAATTTTTTCTCTTGTTGTGTTTTGCCACCAATGTCTGGGTTTTCTTCCGAAGATTATCTCGGCTGGAGCAATTCCAGTTGTTGCTTGAATTGTACCGTTTAACATGAATTCTATTTCTGCCAACATTTCTACTCAATCTCTATGCATTTCATCCTTAAATCGTATATTTACGGCGTCTCTTATTGTTCTGAATTGTCGTTTTATGATTCCGTTAGTGTTGTGATGATAAGGGCTTGAGTAGACTATCTCCGTCTTAAATTTCTTCGTCGTTTCTTTAGAGTGCTGATTTGAAAGTTTTCCCTCTATTAACGTATATCTCTTCTTTGGGTGTCCGAATTTTCAAATCCATTTATCTAATAGGACCTTTCGTGTAGTCTTCTCGTCTTAGTTTACCACTGCGGTCAAGCTGATGAACCTACTAAATTGATCGATTATTGATAAAATGTATTGGTATCCATTCATAGTCCTTCTGAATGGTCCGCAAAAGCCCATGTACATTTTTTGGAATGGTTCATAGGCAGATTGTTTAATGTGTTTCTCTTTCGTTTTTGCCGTCAGTGTCGTCGTTTTCTGGCAATTTGCGCAACTTTGTACGATTTTCTTTATCTGTTGTCTTATTTCATACATATCGAAATCATCTTTTATGTAATTGTATACTTTCTTACTTCCTGCATGGTATAACATTTTATGTATATCTTCTATAAAGTCTGTTCTCTTCTTCATATGTATCCAATATTTGTTATCTCTTGTCGTCACGATATTGTTTTGCAGTAGCCATTCTTTTGTCTTTCCCATTCTAATATTTTCTTTAATCTGTTCTATTTCTTCATCATTCGTCTGCCAAATGAAATCTTCTAAATCTTCAGTTAATGCAAGTATTCTAGTTTCAACTTTTCCTTTTTAGCGTCATCGTGCATTGTCTGACATTGTACACATAGTTCACATGTATTTCTTGACATTGCGTCTGCTTTAGTGTGTTTTTCGGCCTTGCGGTATTCCATCCTCACATCTAGTCCACTAAGGAAGTTTATCCAAGTTTGGAATTGTGGAGTTATTGGGTTTTTCGTTGTCATCAAGAACGATGGTCCGTTCTAAGTAGAAAATTCTTTCCGTATAAATGTTTGAAGTGTTGGGTAAAGTAACAAATGGCCAATAATTCTTTTCTTGTAATACAGTTCGTGTTTGTTCATCTTGTGGGATCTATATGTAATTACTCTTTCCCTTCCGTATGCATCCTTCTGTGCAAATACTACCCCTATAGTATCAAAACTGGCGTCTGTATCCAGAATAAACTCCTTTTCGAAATCTGGATATGCTAGGATCGGTGTTTTTGTCATTTTATCTTTTAATGTCTGAAATGCTTCGTCACATTCCTTTGTCCATGTCAATTTTTTATCNTTATTTTTTCCACACAGCCCTTCCAGTATTTTTGAATATTTTGCATAATCCTTCAAAAATTTTCTATAATAGTTCGTTAGCCGCAAGAAACTTCTTAAATGTTTAATGCATGAAGGATTTTGAAATTTGTCGATTACTTCAATTTTCGTTTTATCCGTCTCTATACGATCTTTGCTCACGACATCCTAAAAATTTTGTCTTTTCTACCATGAATTGACACTTTTCAGGGTTTATCCGAAGGCCCGATTCTTTAATCTTTTNAAATATGTGTTCGACTCGTCTGAAATGTTCTTCTTTGTCTTTTGCGAAGATTAGAATATCGTCCAGGTATACAACTGCTTCTTTCCAGTTTAATTCTCTTAACACTCTTGTCATTAGTTCTTGAAATGTCGCTGGGCAACTGCAATTCCGAATGGCGTTCTTTTAAAACAATATTGGCCGTTCTTCATCGAAAATGCAGTTTTATATTCTATTAGCAATTTCATTAATCATTCATCTATCTTATCTGCGTATATTTCCCTTATTCTTTTAAATCTGTCTCCGTCATATTTTTGAGTACGTCTAATTTGAACGTTGAAATGTTGAACGCGAAAATTTTACAATATTCTTTTGTCAAAAATAATAAAATAAAAATTTCTTTTGTAATAAAATTATCCAAGTAAACAGATGCATCATTAATCATCGCAAACAGTAGAATATGGCATTAATATTCAAGTAAATGTTAATGTCGCTAATTCAATAGGCTTATTACTTTGTTTATTGCTCAATCCTCAAATTTTAATCTGTTAAAACATCTCATTCGGTCGCCATATGCATTTTGGTCATTTTATTGAACATAATTATGAAAATATAATGAAATGTTATCATATCTTGACAACGGAAATGTAAAAATTAATTTGAAATTGTTACAAACGATTGTAATTACAGTTTAATAATTTTAAAACACAGTAGTTATATTTTATGGTAATCTATAAAATTGTTTTGTTAAATGACGTTTAACTTTTACATGATTCGAATCACTATAACTGGGATTTATACAATGATTACATATTACATTCAGTAAATTAATAATAAAATATTTTGTAATATAAAGTAAATTGTAAAAATATTTTATTTTCGTTTTATGTTTTAAGTTCAAATATTTTTAATTTATACCAAGGGTTTATAAATTTAAGTTTAAGTAAAATTTGATACTTATTTTGCAATTCGTAAATAAACTTTTTACTAGTTATTTTATTTCTTGATCAGTGTTATGTTTGTTATTTATTTACCATCAATCAGAATTCAACAATTTTCATGTAGGGTATTTACTCTACAAGTGGTTTTATTTTCCATATTTTTAAATTTATTCTTATGGTAAGCATTGTTTTTTGCATTGGCATTATCTTCGATGATGTTTGATTCAGAATTAGAAATCATAATTTCAGACAAAAACTTATTAATTAAAATAACACAAATTTAAACAATTTTTTTCTCGCTATTCCAATTTAATAATTCCGCTAAAATCTATTTATTAAATTTTCTTTAAAATCAAATTTCTACTTTTATATAAATTGATTAAACTTTCATTATGAAAATTTATATCGGAAATTTACTACTTTTGTTAACAAATATTTACCTTAACTTTATATTTAATTTTTAATAAACTTTTTATTTTCTAAATAATTTTGTTAAAAATATTTACCAAAATTGGAAAGATTTAATAAAAGTAATGAGAAAGGATCCAGTAGAATGTCAGAAGTTAAACAACAATATAATCGCCCGGTGCATTCGGCTTGGTACGAAGCAAGGAAGTTATATTGTAAAATAAAGAGACGTCCGACTCCAGAATAGGAGCATTTAACCAGAGGGGATTGTTATTGCTGTGGAAAACATGGACATTTGATGAAAATTGTCCTTTAAATAATCGTTGTTTAATCTGTGGATAAAGCGGACATGGGTTCAGAAACTGTAATCATGTTAAGAATGTTAATGTAGCATGCATCAAAGATGTGTACAATGAAGAAAACGTGGATATCGTATCATATAAAGATAAATATGAAGATGATTTAAATGCCAGAGACTCCATGGTGAGCATTTTGTCTGTGGAGCCGGCATAAAATATCCAAAAAATCGAATTGCAGAGATAGTAGAGAGGTCAGATGGTAGATGGTGGAGCGTTCTTAAGCTGAACAATCACAATGTATTAATGTTGTGGGATAGTGGAGCGAGTGTTTCAGTTATTACTTCTCAATTCCAGACATGGTTAGCAAACATGGCGGATTTTGACTTTAATTTGAAGTATAGAAAATGTGATGAACATGGAAATGCAGATGGATTATCACGGCTATACGACAACGTTTGTGCACAATATGAAACAAAGCACAAAACAAAAGCAAGGGTGAAACACATCAATAAAGTGGTGATTCAGTCTACAATTCAATGGATAAAAGACGAACAAGAAAAGTGCTCAGAGTTGAACCAGTTGAAACAAATACAGGAGATGGCTGAGGGTAAACAGAATGAAATCACCAAGGAGTTATTACAACTAAAGGACCAATTAGTTTATCAGAATGGGTTATGGGGTAGGCAAGAAGGAAATTGTTTCCTAAGCAAATTAGAAGAGATTTCATCAGGAAAATACACAGAGATTTATGTCATGTAGGTATCAAAAAGACAAAGGAGTGTATCCAAAATCATTTTATGCTACCAGATTTAGCGAGAGGTACAAATCGTTATAGGAGAATGTCAGGAATGTATACGCAGAAAAATTCCAAGTGAAAAAACAAAAGAGAAGTTGATTCCATATAAGAAGTGACGAGTTTTTAGAGCAAGTCGTGATGGATATCGCACATGTGGGTGACAAGAATATCATGTACCCATATCTCTTGGTCATGGTGGACCAGTTTTCTAAATTGGTCTCTTTTACAGAGATTAGACCTCAAAACGAAGACACCATAGTTCAATGCGTGTTGATAAAATGGATATATTGATATGGGAAGCCAAAACAATATTAACAGACAATGGAAAATGTTTTATTGGCGGAAAATTTAAAGATTTTTGCAGGAAATTTGGAATCGAACAAAGATTTAGTAGCCAATCTCAACATCAATCAAACGGGTGTGCAGAAAGAACTATTCGAGCAGTGAGAGACATGATAGTAACAAGCAGAGGAGACACAGACAAACGATCATGGTGGCAAATTGTTCTGAAGATAGAATTCTGTCTAAATGCAATAGTTCAGAGTACGACCGGACATTCGCCCTTCGAAGTTGTGTTTGGTAGAAAAATAAACATACATGCGGCAGCAGGAATAGTTAAAACGGAAGAGAGCAACGTAATCAAGATGAAGATAAGAGAAAATTTAGAGAAAGCGGCAAGACGAATGGAAAATTGGGAGAGAGAAAAGAGAACAAATCGACATTTCGAGGATGGTCAGAAAGTCTTTGTAAAACAAGATCCTCCAAAACTGAGAAAAGACACTTTCCCATTCGATTGACCGTACAAAATTTTAAGACATATATCGCCACACAAATTGGAACTACAGAATCTGAAAGATGGAAACATAATTCGTCGAAGAATTGAGTGGATTAAGAAAGTAAATAGCGAATTATAAAAGAGGGGAAAGTTGTGATTATTAATTTGTTTAAGTATTCTAAAAGGATTGTAAATATTAAATAAATTCTACTTGTTGATATTATGAATCCTGAAGTGAAACATGGAGATATAACTATTTTATTTTTTAAATTTATTTAATTTCCTTATTTTTTATTTTAAAATTTTTACTGAATATTTTTAAAAAAAATATATCGGTTTTAATTAATCTAAACTTTTTTAACTTAAGATTTTTGTTTATTTTAATTATTTTACAGTTATTATTTTTTTTTACTTTTTAGATTTTTAAACTTTTTTGTTTCACATTTTTATTTAATTTTTGTTGGTTTTTTAAAAAAATCATTTTTATATTTTTTAGTTTTAGGTACTTTTTGTGTTTTACGTAATTATTTAATATTTGTTAGGATTTTAAATTAATTTTTTTATAAATTGTTTAGTATTGTCAAATTTTAACTAATTTCTCATAAGCATGAATAAGACAAAATAATTTACGGTTAGAAGAATATAAATTGAACATTTTATTAATTAAATACAGTAGGTATTGCCTATATGCAACTTTTCCTGAAGCATATAGACGAATTGCATATATGCAATACCTACTGTAAAGATTTGCCTATATGCAATTTCGTCTATATGCTAGTTTTTATGCGGCACCAAGCGACTTGCATATAGACAATATCTACTGTATATTTATTCGTTGGATTAAGATAACTAAAATACGATGTGAAATGTTACTTTCATCCCAGTTATTATTAAAACCTTCATCCATTGAAAGTTAATAATATATTTTAAATCAGTTCTGCTTAGTCATGAAAATACTAATTCCTACAATTTCCTGTTTCACGTTATCATTTTACCTTAAATAAATGTGATTAGATTCTCGTGGAGGTAAATGACACTTATCCTTTCATCCAAATACAGTAGAAACCGCTTAAAGAGAACATTTTTGGGACTTGAAAAAATGTTCTCTACAAACAATACTTCTTTCTAAGCATAATTAAAAAAATTTATTTAACCAATTTTGTTCTCTTTAAGTAAGTTCTCTATAAACGAAATCTGCGGTATATAAATTTAAATAGATTTTTTCTTTAAATCATTTTAATCTGAAAAGTATTTTTAATAATTTGTGTTGGTGGAATTTGTTTATATACCTACATTTATTTTGTATTTCAAATATTGATGAAGCTGAAATATTAACTTTTATACGCAAGCGCCAATTAATTAATAATTTGATATCCCTAGCGACATAAGTTCTAAAATTTTATGTATTTGTATAAACCGTCAAATTTTTAGTTTTTTAATGGGTTTATCATTTAATAAATAAACATGATAAATGGCTTTGAAGATATAATAATAAATATAATTAATTGAACAGACGATTTCAGAACTAATATTCTGTAGAAAGTTATTTTAACTAAGTATTCTCAGTAAATATTTTCGTTCAATTGTTTAAAAGACATTCTTTAATCATGAATGTCAATGTTAGGTAAACGTATTAGGAACACTTAATTATTAAGTAAATTGTTTTAAAGAATAAAGCAATCAAAACACATCATAAACTTAACAACAAAATTATAATAATATTTGATAATATTATCAAAATGATTTTGATTAAAATATTGTTCTAAAATGAAATAAAAATATATGGTATAATTTTTTTAAAACTGACATTTGCAATAAACATTATATATGGGAATCACTGAAGTGTCCAATTTATTAATTTATCAAACACTAACAAATTTTCACATTTTCAATAACTCGGATGATCAAGACATTTTTAAATTAATATTATTACGAATAAATTAAATCTTTTCTAAATCTATATCCATAAGTCAGTTATTTTTAGTTAGTTGATTATTTTTTATTAATGTTTATGTTAACCATTTTTAACAACTTGTTTAAAGGACAAAAATATCAGGCGTTTTGCAAGCTTTCTGTAAATAAGTAAATATTGATTTTTATACTTATAAAGTTTAGTAAAATGAAATAGAGTTTAAAAAAGAAAATAGAAATTTACTTTCCATTCGCAAATCACTAAATATATTACATAAATACGAAAATATTCTTCAATATTCTCCTTGAACTATCAATAAATTTATTTTTAAAATCTAAAAAAGAACGTAGAAATATTTTTTCGACTTTTTCAATCCTTCAAACATGCATTTCTGACAGATTTCCTCCTTGTCAATTTTAAATCACCTTATTTTCTTTAAACCCCATATATTTATGAGGAAGTCTTCTCAAACTGCCCAGAATCATGTTTATATGTGACATAAATTAAGTGTGAATTTAAAAGGTGATTATTTTGGAATTAATAATCAACATTGTTTAGTACGTGATGCTGCTATAAATGGTTAAATGAATCAATATGAAATTTATGAAACAAAACAATTTTAACTGAAACTTTATGATTAAATGGTTTGGGATTTCCGTTTACCAAGTGATTCTAGTTCGAGACCTAATTAAAAATTCTTTACAGGAATGACATTCTCTCAATATAACAGACCATGTAATTATAATTAATATTGTTAGAATTGAAGTTTGCTAAATACAACGAAAATTGTATTAACAGAACAGAATGTCCGTTGCTGTTAGTTTAGTTTTTTTGTTATAGTGTTAAATTCAAACAGTAGACTCAAATAACTTATTGAGAATTTTTTAATTAGTTTAATACTTGATTACTCAATTAACATTTTAAGATATAGATTAACAAGAAACATAATCAGTGATCTAAAGTGGCAGTTGAGTATTCTGACAAATTTGAGAAAAAAACATTTTAAAAAGAGTTTTATTTGTTATTGATGTGGTTGATGTAAATAAATTTTATTGATGTAAAATGTTATTCAATAATATTAATTAAAATTATTATTGTCTTTGCTATGTAAACAATAAAAATATTTATTTCTTATTGTATCAACTATTATAGCATTTACGTGTTCATTATGTTCATTAGTTATTAAAATATGATAACTTTGTTTGACAAAATTAAAATCAGAAAACGTGTTTCAAGAATTTATTATTATTATTATCAAGACAATTTCGTTGTGATTGAGCGAACGTTAAGTAACTAAGTCTTTTAATAAACATTTTCACAATAATCACTGTGAGAGGTATGCGTAACATCAACTTCAGAAATACTTTTTTTACTCAATTTATACCTTTATTATGAACAACTTTCAAACAAAATTTTCTTAATTAATAATCGATTCACCGATTTATTATCAAGTAATTTTTCATTTATTTAAAATTTCAATCAAATCAAAAGTATATTAATTTTTTAATTTTAAAATTTTAATGAAAACATTTATGACAATTATTATTTTACGTATATTTAATTTATAATGAAAATATTTAATTTTTAAAAATGTTGTTTATTTTAATACTTTTATACTGTTTTGTATAATTTTGTTTTTCAAATGAAATATTATATGCTGTTATTAATTTTTTGTTAATAAATATTTTATAATATTTTTTACTGTTTTTTTTAAATTTTTTAAAATACCTTATATTTAATATTCAATTTTTTATATTTTAAATATTTAATTGTTTCATCCTATCCTTAATTTAATTTAAAATTTGAAAAATAAAGTTTTATAAATAWTAATAATTTTTTTAATAGAATTCAAATTTTGACTAAAATTATTAATTTTGTGAGGGATAATTTGGAATGTTGTAAGTTTGTTGTTTGTATGCTGTTTAGATTTGTGACTCTCCTACTCAGATGGGATTGATATGTTATTTGATTGATTATTTGAATCCAATGAAATTAATTTAATGATATTAATTTTAAGTACTAATTAATTAAAGTTTGATAATTATGAATTTTAATAATATTTTCAGAAAACGATTTTAACTTATTAAATTTAATATATTTTAAAAATTAATGTTTATTTAAAAAATTACATATCTTTTTATCCATTAAAATTATGAGGAATTAAAATGTAATATTAAAATTTACAATTTATTATTTTTTTCATAATTAAATATGTAATCAAAAACTATCAATCAAAGAAAGATGACCTCTGAGAATTGTTGTGAAGAATCTGTTTGTGTTGTCAATAAATGTTTGCATTCAAATTGTGATGTTGTTAATAAATTTTAAAACTACTTAATCAGATCTGTTTTGATCAACTCATTTTTCTACTAAAATAATATTTTAATTCAAATGAATTTACA
>MQRK01249094.1:21851-32603 GCA_001938485.1 Girardia tigrina
TTTTTAAATTTTTTAAAATACCTTATATTTAATATTCAATTTTTTATATTTTAAATATTTAATTGTTTCATCCTATCCTTAATTTAATTTAAAATTTGAAAAATAAAGTTTTATAAATAATAATAATTTTTTTAATAGAATTCAAATTTTGACTAAAATTATTAATTTTGTGAGGGATAATTTGGAATGTTGTAAGTTTGTTGTTGTATGCTGTTTAGATTTGTGACTCTCCTACTCAGATGGGATTGATATGTTATTTGATTGATTATTTGAATCCAATGAAATTAATTTAATGATATTAATTTTAAGTACTAATTAATTAAAGTTTGATAATTATGAATTTTAATAATATTTTCAGAAAACGATTTTAACTTATTAAATTTAATATATTTTAAAAATTAATGTTTATTTAAAAAATTACATATCTTTTTATCCATTAAAATTATGAGGAATTAAAATGTAATATTAAAATTTACAATTTATTATTTTTTTCATAATTAAATATGTAATCAAAAACTATCAATCAAAGAAAGATGACCTCTGAGAATTGTTGTGAAGAATCTGTTTGTGTTGTCAATAAATGTTTGCATTCAAATTGTGATGTTGTTAATAAATTTTAAAACTACTTAATCAGATCTGTTTTGATCAACTCATTTTTCTACTAAAATAATATTTTAATTCAAATGAATTTACAAAGAATATTTTCAAATTCAAATTTAAAATATTTAAGTATCATTCTAAGTATTAATTTTAAATTTGATTTCAATTTCAAATAATTTTTTTAAACTATTTAAATTTCGATCAGTGAACTAAAAATTAACTAACTCATCATAATCACTGTGAGGAATATTTTGAATGTTTGTTGTTTTGTGTTTGAAGGTGTATGTTGATTTGGAAATGAGTCTCTCCTACCCAGATGGATGATTAATATTTGAATTCTTATTATCTAAAAAATATGTTATGTTTAAATTTATTTTTAATTTCAAATAATTTTAAAATTTTAAATAAGCTAATTAGTTTTTACAATTTTTAATAAAAAAAATCAAATTAATATTTTTTAAATAAATAATAATTATTTTAATTATTATCCAATAAGTTTTGAGTAAATATTTTATTAAAATATTTATTTTTCCATTTGCTAAAAAAGTAATAAGAATTAATTCATTAATCAATTTACTTTAGAATTCACTCGTACGAAAGCTTTGACAAAGATTGTCTTAAGGACAATCAAAATTGTTGTTCAAATAAAAATATGAAAAGTTAAATTGGTGTTCTTAATAATTACCAGAGGAAAAATAAATTTATTTAATTTTACAATAGATGAAAATACACTATGATCAATTCTTGACAGATTGTCACGGATGTATTTGAGAATCCATCAAATGTTTAAATAAATAAATTTTGTTTTTTTGACCAATAGATTTTTTGTAAATTAATTTTTATTTGTGAACGTCTAGCTAGCATTAATTTGATATTTTTTTTAAATAATTTGGTTAAAGCTTATTTTAATAGGTGAATTATGTACATGTTCTTTATGTTTCATACTTCATTAGTAATTATAATTTCTTATGAAACATTATAAAATCAGCCCACAGTGTCAAAGTTAAAAACTAATTTAATTTATATGTTATTGATTATTAATGGTAAATTTTATTTATTTAATTAAATATGTTAGTTAATGGACTATATTGTCTTATTAATAATAATTCACAGAAGTACTGGTCATAATATGAATTAAAGACCTTCTGTAAAACAGAAAACTCATCCTACTAAAGATGAAAATTGAATTTGTCATTCAGTATAGCCTGCAATCTGAAATTATTTATTGAATAGGAAGCTTTGAATTTGGAATGTCATTCAAGCCACTTTAACATTACCTATATTCTTCTTACCTACACTCTTCATAACTGCTTAAAAATCTTTCAAATATGATATTTTATTGATTCGTTTGTGCCCTATTAGTTGTTTTGTGAATATGTTGTACTTCAAGTGGACTGTAGAAATATAAAAACCATGATCTGTGATGAAAAATGGAAGACGAATTTTGATATAAGCTCTTTTTCATACCCTCAAATTTTTCCTCGCAAAAGCTTAGTTGTGTTGTGTTTACCTTTACATTTGTATCTATTGTTTTTATATATAATTTAGTTTGATATCCCTCATTCATCATAGTTACAAGTTTGTCAAGAAAATGAAGTTTGTTGTTTGCTTTCAATTCTGTAGAATATTTTCTTCTAAAATAAAGACCATTCAGGGATTTTACCAATGGTTCTATAAGGAATTGATTTTTGAAAACTATATTGTGATACTTTTTACTTTATTTTTTTTTATTATTCCAGAGTCGATTGTATATTTATTTAAAATTTCATTTTAACTTTCTTAATTTTTTTATACTACTCTCAAACATATTTCATGTAAAGCTATTATATTTTTTTGTATTAGAAAGGTTAATTCACTAGAAATTGTCAAAGTTTTTTTGTATCATTTATTATTTTTATTTCTGTGTATTTTTTTAAGAATGCATATCAAGAATTATATTTATTTTAATCAAGAAGTGAAAACGATAAAGGAAAAAGATCAGCAAAGAAGAAATAATAAACCTCCATATAAACCATGGCAATTAATTATTATAAAATTCAAAAATCAAAATTCAAATGAGTATTAATTTTTGAATTAACAATTTATCACAATTAATTAATCTCCTTACCCGTATCTGTAAATATGCTGTGAAGTAATAACGCTCGGTAAAAGCTAGTCATTCCTATACAGTTACAAAAAACTGCAAAACATTTTCAAATTGAGTATGATGACACAATCTTACTCAACCAATAATTTATTATATACGCTGTAAAACTAATATTAACTTAGTCTGTTTTATTCTATCTAAAATGTGCTCCTTTTCAAACTAAATTTTCCGTCTAAATTTATTGCTGAAATAAATTTAATAAAATACATCCTGATTTTTATTTTACTGAATTTGTCACACTTTCTTGAATTTTTAAAAATATGAATCATTTTGAACTGTACACGATAAAATAATCTATTTGTTTATGTCTGAAATATGTTTAATCTTTCTCATTTTAATTATGAACTATAAAAATACTTTTTTTTCTTATTTCAGAAATTTTCTATAAAACACGAGAAAGTCGAATCTATGACCGAATCAGATGGTAACAGTAAAAGTAAGAAGTTCGTGCGCGCCAAAAAACAGAGCAAATTATTTAAGGTTGGAATTTTTGCACTTACAATGATATTTGATAATGATTTAATGAGGATGTTTATGAATGAGTGTTACTTCGTTGAAGACGACCTTTGTCAACATTCGTCTGCTGATTTTTATTATTTGTTTTATTTGATAATCAAATAAGTTTTTATAGAAAAGATATTATTGCTTTTTGTAAATAGGAAAGATGAAATAATGTAAATTAAATAGCAGAAAAAATCTGAAGTTTTCAAATTATTATTATTGATTTGTTTACAATCGCTCTATTCAAATTTGTTTAAACATCCGGTATTTATATTAATAAAATTGATGAATAATTTTTTACATAAATAGCGGTTTAATAACAACTATATTAACTAGAAAATACAATTACTTTTAACCTAAATTTATCTCTAATTAAAAGTCAAATTTTATTTCTAAAAATTCATTATTTTGTAAGTGATTACAAAATAATTAATTTTCCTGTTTATTATTATTGTAAGTTGAACGTGTGAGTAATATTTTCGAATGGAGTTTATTGAATGTTGTGTTTGTTATGTTGTTTTTAGGATTGTGTTTCTCTCACTCATATGAAAGATTGATACTTTGAATGTTTTGAACCGTCGGACTATTGGGACAATATTGAAATGTAAATACCAACTTTAATATATTATAATCAAAATATTTGAAAGTGATTTAAAATGAATTAAAATATTTTTGTAAAATAATATATATTTTTGTAAGGAATTATAATATAAGTTGGTTCGAATAATTAAAGGTTTAGACAGAATTTTAATTTATCAATCAAGAACGATGTCTAACTACGAAAGTTTTGTGGAGAATTGTCTTGAGATAAATTGAGTTGTGATGTCAAAACAAGTATCGAAAATCATATTACTCTTAATAGTAATATGAATAAAAATAAAATGAACGTTATAATAATCAAATTATAATGATAATAATAAATTAGTATTATATACAGTTAAAAATAATAAAATTAGCTAATAAAATTATTAAAAACTTATAATTTGATTCATTATTTGCAAAAATAATATTCAACATTTGTATCTGAGCAGTATTGATAAATATTAAACATTTATCCAAAAATAATATTAAACATTTTCATGACATGTAAAATTAGTTATTATAAAATTGTATTTTTTTGCATATTGATAACTTGTTACAGAAATAGTGTTTTTACAATCATTTAAATATTTTTATGAATAATAAATAAATTAAGAAGCACAAAAAATAAATAATTACAAATAATTTTTAACAAAACTTAAATGCAGTATTTGCTCTTCAAAGTAAATTATTTAATTTTTGTGGAACCTTTAATAGGCCCATGATAAAATTGTTGTCGAATAGAGTTGGAATAAAAAGGTAAATGAGGACATATTTTACAGTGAATACAGGATAATAAATTATAAGAGCTATCTTTGATTTAACCGCTGTTGTGTGATGGAACACCGAACACAGGGGGGAGACCGAGATTCCATTAAGAAATTAATTGAAATACTCTCATAAGATGGAGCAGCGAGTACAAATATGATCTTTTGCTCGGATTAGTTTTCTAATATCATTATCATCATCATATATTGAATTAAATTTATTTATCAACTAATGATTTTCATAAATCAACAATGTCTGTCAATAAATCAAAACTTTTATTTGAAAATCTCTTCACACACATATATATATATATATAATAATTATAATATTTTTGTTAAAATAGTTTAAATTAATTTGATAATTTTTTATTATGCATAAAAAACGTCTGGAAAATTCAATAAATGTCAATCTTATGTCTTATTTCACCACTGTTTGAAAGGGATAAAGGAAAAATATCAATAATTATAAATAAACATTTTCAAATCAATTATCTAAATGCCGCTGTCTGGCGGAATGTGTTGGCACTGGATTATTGGCAAGTCCAATATCATTGGCTGTTACGTCGGGCTTCCTTTGACAACAGTTCTTGCTCAATCTATCTGTCTCCTTTTCTGTTTTATCGTACCACCATTTGTTTCAAATCGACATTTCTATTGCTCATTCTTGCTAAGGATTATTATAACAGCATCAATAGTAATGCAATATCGTATTAACCACTGTTTGAACACTATTTTAGAATAATATATTAAAATAATATTTAAGTTTGATTTTGTTAATTAACTTTCTGAAAATATTTACAACTTTTGAAATGTTGATGTTCTTTAACTCTTAATCATTAATCATATATTCCCTAGACATTTCACACTTGCAATAGATTATTTATAAACTATACATAGAGATGTTATAACAGAAATCAAATGATAAATATTATTATGATAATTAATTGTCTTTATTGATATTTATTTAAAAAACATCATTTTATGCGAAGCGTTTTGTAACTGTTTATTTTAAAGAAATATAACAAGTTATCATTATCAAAAAAATTAAGAGAAAACAGAAAGGTATACGAAAGAGATTCTTAAAATTATAATGAACAAATTGATTTACTAAATAATCATGTAACTGTCACGCGAGTGACTAATTTGATTTGCGGCGATGCTGCTACATTCCAACCAATCTTTGTTCAACCACACACACACAACTAAGGATACACACCTTTAGTACAATTACTTCCATGGGTATTGCTTTATAATTATAATAATATTATAATCATAATAAGTAATAAGAATAATAAATTTGAGTGAAATACATTTGAATAAATTTAGTGACTATTTCATAATTATTCAGCAATGGCTCAATTCAACTATACAACAATACTTCGCATATTAAATGTAGTCTTATTCTTTAGTACTAATAGGATATTTTTTTAATTTGAAAATGTTATTAAAATATGATGAGTAAATTTTAAATATTGAAATGAAATTTGTTGAAAATGAAATGATTTTGATGGTGTTGGATGACGGCAAATATTTGGCCCATCTTAAAGCGTGATGCTGATGATGATCTGTATTGGGCCAGCATTAGTGAATAAAGGCGCATCTGTGCGTATCAGTCGGTTTCATGATATATTACAAATGTCAAACGATTCTTGGTTGCAGTTAATTGGCATTTTATGACTATTAGATTATATGTGAACACAGCTCAATATTCAAATATGTTTTTTTATTATCTAACATATAAATATCAATCATTTTTCTTGTTTTATTTCCACATTGAAATTTTGATATATCTTTTTTTTACGATTAATTGTTGTCGGTTGAGATATTTTCAAAATTGATTAAGAAACTGATATTAATTTTCAATATGATTGTTAGATAATTTATCTTTCATTTATCATTTGTTTTTTTCTATTAAAGAAATTTCAAATTATAAAATTGAAATGATAATTATTGAAATAATAAACCTGTGGATCACTAGCCCCCCAGACTAGAATAATATCACTTACCAGTCGACAATAACATTTCAATCACTATAGAAAAGAAAATTTTTCATTCATGTTGAGTGAACATTACTTTTAGTTGTACGTCTGCTGCCTTTGCTGTCAATTATTGTAATTAAAAGTCAAATTTAATGCATTTTTATGATTTTGCAACATTTAACTTTTTACAATATGTTATATTTCGATTATGTGATTCAAAAACATTAAATCGGTGTATCACGTTTGAATTAATTATTTAAATTATCTAAAAATATTTATTTTGACAAGTGTTAGGATTTTGGAGAGCTCACATAAAGTTTTTGATTTTTAATATTTTAAATCGAGCAAAAGAATTTTCAAAATATTTCATAAATTAAAGTATAACGGAAAAAGTTTAGAGTAAAAATTGTTTCATAAATTGAAACATTAGAAAATTTTAGGTTTGAAAATATTATCAATTTAAGTATAAAATAGGAATTTTATTATTGAAACATTATTGTAAAGATGAAAATTTTCTAAGAATATAAAATTAAAATGAAAACTTTGGTTTAAGATTTTTTTTATTAAAATCAAAATTTTTTTTAAAATAAAAATTTTATTATGGAAATGTTTAGTTAAGGATTTAAAAAAACATGTATAACGATAAAAACAGAAACTTTATAATTAAAATATTTCTGATGTGAAGATTTTTTAAAATAAATTAAAATAAAAAAATAATAACGACATTTTTAAATAATAAAATTTTCATAAAGGAAATGTTATAAAATAATTTTGGAAATTCCAAAAAAAGAAATAATAAATTAAGTATTCGTATTCATATTACATTATATATATATATATATGTATAAATGGTTTGTGCAAAAGAAAAATTGATCTTCAATAATTTGTTCAAAAAATATTTATTTTGTTGTAGAAATAAAAATTTTGAATAATGTCAATTTCCGATTCTTCTTTAAACCCAAATTCAAAAATTCATCTCGAACCTAACAAAAAGCAAGAAAATGAGTAATTAATGTATTTTAGAAGAAATTAATATTTATTTAATTATTATTTATAGTGAAACTAATTATTCTGTACATAAATTGTTCTATTTTCTATTAGTAGGAAGTATATATTTTTATGTATTTCCATTATTTTAATTTTATATTTCAATTAAACATATATTTATTTACAGAAAAAATATAATATTCTAGTGATACTAATTGATTGATGCAATAGCTGTGGTAGCAGCAGTAGACATGTTGTTGAATGAGCCTCATAGAGACTGAAAGAAACACGATAAGAGAAAATTTTTAAGATAATTATTTTTTGATTAGTGTTGAAAATTATTTCATAATTATAATTTTAAACATCAAAATTTCCATTGAATAGATAATAGAATTGAATATGTTTTACTAATTCACTGAACAAACAATTTTTGCTGAACTACTCGGATGCAGAATCTGCAGACTTAATGCGGCAATTTTCAAATGGCATAAAATAGTTTCTAAACAAAAGTACAAACAATTTTTTTCGATATCAAGAATTATTTTCTCACTTTTGTAGCACCGATTCTTGGTATTTCTAAATGTAATGTATTTAAATATATTAATTGTTTGCGCATATGTCGTGTTTACAACCTTTAAATTGTAAAAGTTCTTTCTAAGTAAAGGAGTTACGTCACTCGGAATCATATTTTGCGAACCATTCCTTATATGCATATTTTTGAGTATTTGTTATCTGTAGCAGATATTCAAAAGACAAATTCAATCAAGATCAACCGTAACTTCTGTTGATCTTACGAAAATTCAAGTATTTTGGATTACTTTTTAAATAAAATATTAGGTTGGTCGAAAAATAATGGCGGGTTTTGAGCTTTATACTTTGTTTATCTACTTTGATATGTATATAAGTTTAAATGCATTAGTGTTAGATATTATTTGAAATGTTATGCCTAGCTGTATATTCCTATTGCCATTATTAACATATTGCTATTATTTTTTAGAATATTTACGGTGCTAAATTAATAATGGAAAAAATTAAAATTCGAGCAATTTTCTTGTGCGAATTTAAACTGGGTCGTAAAGAAGCAGAAACTGCTCNCAATATCAATAAAGCGTTTAGCAAGGGAACAGCTTCTGTGCGCACAGTGCAACGATGGTTCCGAAAATTTTCTGATGGAGATGAAAACCTTGAAGATGAAGAAGGTCGTGGTCGTCCAGTTACTGTGAACAACGACAATTTGAGGACAATGGTGGAAACAGATCCCCGTACAACAATCAGAGAACTTGCAGATGGATTGGACATTAGTCATTCAACAGTCGTGGATCATTTAAAACTTGGAAAAATCAAGAAACTTGATAAATGGGTTCCACATGATTTGAATGAAAATCAAAAGAACCGACGCTATGAAATTTATTCTGCAAATCATCTTCGTAATAAAAACGATCCATTTCTTGATCGTATTGTTACCTGTGATGAGAAATAGATCCTGTATGATAACCGACGTCGACCTGCACAGTAGTTGGACAAAGATGAAGTACCAAAACACTTTTCAAAACCGAAACTAACACCCCGTAAGGTTATGGTGACAATTTGGTGGTGTGATGATGGAATCATCCACTATAGTTTCTTGAATCCAGGTGAAACAATCACAGCGGAGAGGTACTGTCATGAAATTGATGAAATGCATAAAAAATTGAAAACCCTTTGTCCATTGGTCAATCGAAAAATTCCCATCCTTCTTTTTTTTGTCTTTGCCGAAAGACGTCCGGAAGCCAATGAAATCGATCGAAAACTGTACAAGTCGTTAAATGGTTAAATTAACACTGATTTCGAATAATTACAATTTTGATGTTTCCAACACGAATTTCGTGAAAGTTTTTATGAAATTATCAATAAAATACTAATTTATTTGATAAATGACCATTTTTATCACTTATTTACGAATTATATTTCTAAAAATCAATTTAGGTTAAATTTGCAAATTTCGTTATCATCTGATTCATGGTTTGTCAGTCAAGCTCAAATTTTACTATGATCATATATATGCTGATAAAGGAGCCGTCATAAAAGACATCACGTAGTAGGGGGAGGGGGACAGAATTTAGTGACGAAGTGTTACTTGGGGGGAGGGGGTTTCGGAAATGTGACGTCAAATCGAAATACTGAAGTATTTAGAGAAAGAATTCTGTGAAGAAATTTGACGATGGAAAGAAGACGTTGGAAATCTGTTCAATTGCAAAATAGTGGAGGAACAGTGATTGGATCCCCATAGAATTGATATAACTCTGCATAGTTCGCATCGAAACGTTTCTGTCTGTAGAGCTCCTTTGCCGAAGGGCTCCGGGAACCGATTTAACTGACTACCTGTTAAATCAACCTTGAATTCGAAACAATAAATAATAAATTATAATAATTACTATTTAAAAATTAAAACAGAAACTTTCAAAGACGAAAATTCAGCTTCCCCGTTATATATGATGGGTCTTTTTCTAGTACAATTTATAATCATTACATCTATATTTATACTTAATATTATATGTAAGCACAGACGAATATTAAATGATAGAATTAAATAGAAAATTCATGAAATTATATCCCCTTTTTATAATAATTAATATAATTATAATTCATACAATAAAAAAAATAAGTGGAATTATCGAAATTTTATATGATATACAATTTAGCCAAATTAAAGTTAAAAAGATTAAATAAGTAATGAAGAGAAATATACAAAATTGATTGATAGTAGTTATCAATATTTCAGGTTTGCATTTAATACGCAACAGATAAATGAAGCGGTAAAGATCAAACATTTGATAATATATTTGCCAGATAGAATTGCTTTGAAACATGATTTCGAATAATGAAGATAAAGCACAATTAGTAGTACAAATCGAGACATTGGTGGACTAATCAGTCGAACCGATAACTTTAGTGAGTCCTGATGAGTAGTTTCCAGACAGTGTTGGAGTAACTGAATCTGTTCGAAATTCTTTCGAATCGAATACTCCAGCTCCAATTTAGTTTTTTTTGATTATCTTTTCCACTAAAACATTTGGCTTAAATTATTTTAATTAATTTACATTTATTATTGTTAAAATTTGGCAGAAAATTTGTGTAACTTAATTTATATTAAAATGAATTATGATTTAAATTTTTTTAAAGTAAAAAAACAAAGAAAGATTTTAATTTTTTT
>MQRK01249099.1:10719-21677 GCA_001938485.1 Girardia tigrina
AGATAATTAAATTAAATTAACAGGAAAATTTGTTTTAGAAATGTGAATTGTTATATTAATAAAATTTTGGTGTTTAAAAAAATGAATTCGGATATAGACGTTGCAACCACTTCTCAAAAAGGGTGTTCTCAGATAAGAGACAAAGGTATGAAAGGATCAGAGAAATGAGGAGGCACGATCGCATGGAGAGGTAATTAATGGGCTTCATTAAGTGATGAAATTAAGTATGATTGTGGGTGTGATTGTGTATGTAACTGTATGACTGGAAATAACCCCCTCGAAGTTTGTAAATTAGATTGTTGGAAAGAAGAATGTGGTGAAAACTGTTTTAGTAGTAAAATAGATCAAAATAGAAATAAAACGAAGAATGAAGAAATGTCAAAAATAACAAAGCATAGATTTTTACATCAAAGATATAGAAGTACACAGTATTTTAGACACCGGTGCTAGAGTAAATGTGATTGAATTAAGTTTAATTAAAAATATACCAAATATTAAGATTAGAGAATCACGAAGACGTTTAGCATGCGTTTAAATGCTTCATAATTAATAAATTATGGAACAGTACTCTTTAACATTAATGTATACTTTCGCAGTTTTATACAGTTAGTCACATTTGCATTATCTTCAATAATCTTTGATTCAGGATTAGACTACATAATTTCACACAAAAATTTATTAATGAAAATTAAAAATAAATTTAAACAAATTTTTCTCGATAATTTAATCATTTTTCTTTAAATTTTCTTAAAAATCAAAATTCTACTTTTGTATAAATTTATTAAACTTTCACTATTAAAATTTATCTCTGGAATTTTATTACGCTTGTGAGGGAAAATGTGGAATGTTGTAAGTTTGTTGTTTGTATGCTGTTTAGAATTGTGACTCTCCTACTCAGATTGGATTGATATGTTTATTGATTGATTATTTGAATCTAATGATATTAATTTAATGATATTAATTTTAAGTACTTATTAATTAAAGTTTTATAATTATGAATTTTAATAATATTTTTATTAAACAATTTTAACTTATTAAATTTAATATTTTTAAAAATTAATGTTTATTTTAAAAATTACATAATGCCTTTTAATCCAATAAAATTATGAGAAATTAAAAATTAATATTAAAAAATTTCCTATTTATTGTTTTTTTAGATTTGAGAACATAAACGAAAACTATATCAATCAAAGAAAGATGACCTGTGAAAATTGTTGTGAAGAATCTATTTGTGTTGTCAATAAATGTTTACATTCAAATTGTGATGTTGTTAATAACGTTTGCTTAAAAATATTTAATTTATTTTAAATTTTATTTATAAACTTTTTATTTTTAAAATAAATTTACAAAAAATATTTAAGTTATTTTAACTTTAATTTCTTTCAAAATAATTTTGTTCTGCATTATCAATTTTATCCAATTTTTTGTTTGTATTATTCATTTTAAAATTTTTATTTTAAAACTTTTACTAAATGTTTTCCAGTTAAAATATTTTGATTTTAATTAATAAAACTTTAGACTTTTAAACTTTATATAATTTTTTAATAATTATTTAATTTTTCAAAAATCATTTTAACTTGTTTTAGTTTTATAAACTTTATGTATTTTTTATATTTTTTTACGTTATTATTGAAGTTTGCTTTAATTTTAAATTAATGAAACTTTATAAATTATTTGATGAATTGAAAATGTAACCCAACTCCTCATATTTACAATTGAGCAATAGTTGGTATTGTGAAATCTTGGATTATTTCACTAATATTTTGTAAGCTTCAATAAAACTGTAGTGACCTACAGTCACTAATGTTTTATGTATATAAAATTAAATATATTTAGATATTACTGATAAATTTTAAAAAAATAATGGCTATTTTTTTTAAAATTTTGTTACACATTAACTATTTCTTATTCTGAAGATTTTAAAAAATTCAAACCTTCTATTATAAAATCAATTAATATTATGAATTTGAATTTAAAAGTAGTATCTTAAACATATAAAATCCAGAAAATGTTCAGTAATAAATCGAAAAATCCTTTGAATTTATACTCTGATATTGTGTGTAAATTTGAGTGTAATTTTTGCAACGCCACATAGATTGGAGAGACAGTCCGTCATCTCTGCAAACGGGTTCGTAAGCATAGATATGTAAGCGGTAGTAATAATATTGCTGAACATAAAAAACATTGTAAATCTTCTGTTGAAATAAATAATTCTAAAGTTTTGTGCAGCAACTTGAAAAATTATTGGAAGAATCTCGAATGAGGCATTATTAATAAAAAGCGGTTAATCCACCAATTAATGTCCAATCAAATGACTCATCTACTTTGTTGAAAGTGTTTATGTGAAGCAGTAATGGCATAATTAATTGCGTAATCATCATTTTAACATATAAAAGCTTAACAGCTAGAATCAGAATCGCCCAAGGATGATGGATAATCCATCGAAAGATATTGCTTTAATACAAAAATTTATTTTAAAATGGCGTCTTTTAATATATATATATTAATAAATAAAAAAAATTACAAAAATCGATTCACAAAATCGATCTTAACAATGTAATAGACGTAAATATGAATTCGTAAAATTATTATAGCAACCATTCTCTAATTCACTGGGATTTATTGCCACAAATCCGAAAAACTTTACGTATATATCGAAGAACAGAGTAAAGTACAATTGCAAATAAATCAGTAGAAAATAATTGAACAACAATCGCTATCACAAATCTCCCTCTCAATCTCAATTCATCGATTCCTATCCTCACTCGTTGTTATCGGCCATCGTCAATAGCAATAACGACAACAACAATAATTCAACAAAACTTATCAATCGATTCTTACTCGAAGAATCTCTCTCGAGCTCAATCAATATTTGAAATTTCCATATAAATTTTTCGACCACTGACAACCCGTCTTCTGCCAATCTCATCGTCGATCAGAACAATTATCACGTCATTGAGTAATCAAAACACAAATCTAATTATCGAGATTTTATATCGATTTTCCCAATTATTTTACAAACAACTTTATTCATGTTTCGTTATAAAAGAACATATTTGTGACCTTTATATTAGTTCATTATTTTTCAATATAGTTTTATCAAATGAAAATTTATTTTATTTATCTCTTTATAGATCTTTTGTTAAAACGAGTTAATAAATCAACATGTCGTATACATTTATGAACTCGTTCTACAATAATGATAAACGGTTATTCCAATATATAATTAATTGGAATCACAAGTAATATTGACAGACCTAGAACTGTGCGTCATCAATGTATTGAAAAGGAAATTTCTTGAAGGTTTTGAAAGTGCATTTCTTTCATTTTGTACAATATTGAAAACATTTTAAAACTTTACAGAAAACCATACAATGTCTATTTGAGTCAATCAATTATCTTCGTGATTTTTTAGTTTAGAGTCACATGGTATGACTTCGCCCTTTTAAAAGATATCAAATGTGGTTTTAAATTTGTATTCAAATCCCAAACTTCTTCAGATCATCCTTGAAATAATCTTTAGTAAAACATTCGTGTTTAGACATGTTTCTTGATTTAAATTATTCAAAAGTAATCTATCTCAAAATTCTTATTATTCGAACAAATTAAAATTTATTACACTTTATTAACTTTAATAATAAAACCAGTTCATAAATTATTGAATTTCAATTTTATGTTAATAATAACAATGATTACATTTGACATTTTGACATTCTCGTCTCACATGTTCTATTTCGTAGCAAGTCCAACATGTAATACTTCAAACTCTTAAGTTTCTCCATGCACCCTCCACCCTTCTTGTCGTCCAGTTTTGAAATTGCAAATCAGGGTTTAAATATTCTTAGATGGCGCTTGAGAGACAATATGTATACAAACAAGCAAATAGAACACAACATTAGGATAACATTAGACAAATTATGTACAGATGTACGAGTTAAGAAACAATCAAAAGAGGCAAATACTGAAGAATACAAACAAATCATTTAAATACCATATTCTGAAGGATTTAGAGCGTTTAAGAAGAGTATTTGTAGAACTATAAGTAGTGCTAAAGTAGTCTCTGTTACATCCAAAGTTCAAAGTTTCCTCTCAAACAAATCGAAAACAGTTTGTGATTTGCAAGCTAATCTGGTATATAAATTTAATTGTCACGGGTGTCAAAACTCGTACATTGGAATGGGCCAGCAATCCATTCACTAGGCTACACTTTTCAATCTGGGTGTGAAGGCAGTGGGGGAGTAGTGACCCCGCTGTCGATGGTTGGATTGCATCTCCATGATCTGGGATGAATCAACCCCGGTGAAGGGTGTCGTAATGACGTCGTTGCATCTTCGGACAGGCGGAACAAAGGCATGGATCCCAACATTGGGGGAGTGCCCGTTGAAAACCATCAGCATCCCAGGCCTCCTATAAAGCCTCAGGCTTAATACTCGAAAGGAGTTGAGGTGCACATCGGAGAGACAAATCGTCATCTCAAAACCCGGATTAGCGAGCACTCGCAAATGAGTCGATCGAGTAAGGTTTTTGATCATTGGTTATGTTGTAAGGATAGAACCTCATCCATTTCAAAAGATGAGTTTTCTGTTCTACAAAAGGGATTTGATTCACAATTCGAAAGACAGTTTTGTGAATCTCTACTATATAAATAATACACTATATATAATATACTACAACCCACCAATTAGCATTCCGAATGGGCAAAGTAAGGTTATTGCAATACTTAAAATTTTTAATTAAAATATTTTTGCCATTATTACCCAAGAATACTTTAATAAATAATAATATTTAATTCGTAATATACCTTTTAAAGTTAATGTATCTATTAAAATTGTATTAAAATTGCTGATGATGATGTATATAAACATCGAAACATGTCCAATAATTATATAAAAGAATCTTTAATCAAATTATATTTTCAAAATATTAAACTTGCGTTCACAAGCCTCAATATTATATTTATATATATAATATTGAAAAGGGTTGATGTTAGTTGGATAATGCAGATGTTATCCTTATTGTAAATCAAGTCTCCCTTAGTTTAAATTACTCCCATACTTTAAATTACGTTTACAAAATAATCAAAAGGAAATATGAAAATAAATTTATGATTCAAATATCGAAAACAAAGTTAGATAATGCACAATAATAATTACCTAACACTTACGAGAAACTGGTTTCCGTAAATACAAAAGCCAACAAAAATAACAAAATAATTTGTGGATCTTCTCTTGGATGGATGAAGATAAAATGTTCAAATTACGTCGATAAATAAGTAAACAAATAACTTGTAGATCTTTTCTTGGATGGATGGCGATGAAATGTTTAAATTACGTTGATAAATAAATGTCAATATTTGTCAGTCCAAAAAAATTGGTTGTCAAAAAGCAAATTCAATCCCGAAGACAAAACAACAATTTCAATAATTGAAATCTCTGACATAAAATTATATAATGTTGAATTAAAAAATGATCGATTATAAATTAATCGATATATAATTTTAAAATTAAATTTAATTTGGCTTGACTACATAAGGTAGTCAAGCAATTAATATTATTAATTTCGCTTGGCTACTTAATGTAATCAAGCGTATAATATAAATAATAGTCTAAATAATATAAATGATAATTTAAATAGTAATTTAATGTAAATATAATAACGAGATAATTTTATATAAATAAATAATTTTATACAATATATGTATATATAGCAAGCTAATATAAAGAATTGAAAAAATACAACAAAATTGAAAATGAGATTAGATTATGAAGTACGCGAATGTGATAAATGCGACTCTTAGATCATTATCAAAGGAGTGATGTCACGGTTTGATAAAATTATTTAAAATTGCATAATCAAAGGAATGATGTCACGGTTTGATAAAATTATATAAAATTACATAATTAAAGAAATGATGTCACCGTTTGACAAAATTATTGATATAATAATGATATTATTTTGATGAAACTTTAATTCATAATTAATGATGAATTATTTTCAGGAGATCCATTCAGAAAACGATAAAAAATCTGTTCTTGAATTCCTAAAAGTCGTCAAAGCTCGTCAATTGAAATCAAAAGACTTTAACAAATACTGGCACACGGCGAGAACCTTTCAAAGTCTCTCTTTTTTAGTCATTGACAAACGAATATACGTCGATAATATCGAAAATATTTCTGTTATTTTAATTAATTTTAGTATTCTTAAAACACGAATTGTAGACAATTTCGAAGTTTGGATAAGAGATGATTTATCGAGTGAAGAGTTGAAAGATCTTGGAAGGGTTATTTTACAAATGACCTGTCGATTGGTGTCTGAAGATCGGTTGGTTTTCTTTCGAAGTTTACCTTTGAAAGTAGCGGAAAGCATTCGTCAGGAATCTGTGAATTATGAATCTAATTTGGCTTATGAAGTATCACTTCACAATTACGTTTCCGGCTTCAATACTAACGAATTAGATATATCAATAACTAAAGCTTTTTACTTCTCACAAATGAAGTCCGAAAACGCCGAATTGGTTATCGAAAATTGGAAATACGGTAAAAAGGAAGACATAAATTGGGTTAGAAAATCGTTGGAAACGTTTCCATCATTTGGTGTTTGGAATTCAAACACCCAAGAACTGGTTGGACAGTTCATCTACTTGACTTCTGGAACATTTGGTTCCTTGACTATAAACGATAAATACAGAGGACTTGGTTTAGCGAAATCGTTGATCAGGAAGTTTGAGGAAGTGATTAAAGAAAGAAATATGGAATTTTTGATTGAAATTGAAATCGATAATGTTCCTTCCATAAGTTTATTTGAAAAACTAAATTTTCAAAGGATTTCCAAATCGGTGTACATTTGTTTTGATAAAGTCGGTAATTACCCCGTTCCTGGAAAGGACTTTTAAATATAAACATTATTATGTTTTATGTTGTTTACTTTACAATGTTTTTACCTTTGATAATTATAATTCATGTCCCTTAATCGAAACTGAGGGAGGAGTCATGACATTATCTTTACTGACGAACATTAATTAATAAAGAATTAAATCGATTTTTTATTTAATTTATGGGTTATATTTTGCTATTAAAACATAAAAAAAACACTTACGATTTGTTAAATAATTTTAATAAATTATATTATTTTACCAACATACTTCTCCACTCGAATGTTTAATAGAATGTTTGGTACGATTGATGAAATTTATAGCTTATTTTATGTGTTTTTGAATTGTTATTAATTTTTATCATTGGATCGTCGTATCACATTGAAGGGTTCGTTGTATATTGGTTAGACATGGAGACTGAGCTACACTCCGATGAAGTGTTTGCAGTCGCCATGGACGTGTTTTACATTGTCTGTTTCCAGTGCTAGTTTTAGATAAAAGTTTGCTTTATTTTGTTTCTCCTTTATCAGTCATAAATAGTCATTACTTTCAGGCCTCCATTAATATCAATTCAGTTACTTCCTACAAAGCAAAGAATTTGTGTTTCTTTATTATATTCAAAACTTCATTTATGGATGTATTTCTTCTCTTTCAGCCTTCTGTTCAACCTGACGTTCCTTCTTGATAGCTATGTCAAGCTCAATATCTTCATAGGCTTAATGCATTTTATTTAGTACTGACAAAAAGTCATGGTAATAAGAAGTTTTTAAATAATCAGCAAATCTAAATAAAGCATTTTCCATTTAAAAAATATTGAAACCCAAAATTGTTTCCTACTGTATAAAGGATGTTTGCATTGATTCGTCAATTTGCTACTTGTGTGAGTAATCCAAATCTTTATATGCAAATCTGATATACAATCTTCACATATAATTCCAAACATTGGAGAGCAAAGCATCTGCTAAAGAATAGAAGAATATCTTTTACTATTAATTTTCATGGTTTAATAAAGGTCATTGTGAGAATTTGGCGCACTCTTAAAATTTTTGAATATTTAAAATAAGCAAATATCTAAAATCAAAAGTTCTTGAAAAGAATTATAATTAAAAATATCTTTAATTAATTTTTAAAAGTAATTCTCAAAAATAAATTAATAAAATTTTATTTGCTAAAAAAAGAATTTTAAAAACACATATTTTTTTTAAAAATTCAAAACAACCATTATTAATTGTTGTAGATTTAAATATTGTAAATTAATTTTTGTAGATGTAAAAGTGGTTTTAAATTGAAATGTTATTCGGAAATTATAAATTGTAGAAGAATAATAAAAAGTTTAAATATTGTAAATTAAGTTTGAAGGAAAATTCTGTAAAATTAATTGAAATTAAAAATAATAATAAAATCAATTCAAAGAATAAGCATTTCATAAAAACATATCAGTATTTATAATTTAGTATTTTTACAAATAATTAATCTGGTCGAAAAGAAAACAAAATAAAAGTTCCTCAACAAAAAAATGTTTGAATAATTGTTATAAAAAATAAAGCTTTGCATTTTAATGAATTCTATTATTGATCAAGAATCCAACAGTCATACTTCCAAAGATAAAATATTACAGTTGTTATCCAGCTCTTTTTGCTATGTTTCCAGGTGATTGGCGAATTCTTAATCTTTATCTCCGCGAAGCATGTCGATTTTCCAGCTTCCAATCAACAGGGGTTTCAATTTTCCCTCGTTAATATTTACGCATAATAAAACTAACTTTTGTTTGTTTCTGCAAATGTGTTATCTGCTAATGTTCAGAACATATGTGACGTTTCATCAACATTATAAATATTTATATTTTTGAACATGTTCATAACAACGTTAATTTAATATTTCAATCAAAATCTCTTTTTAGTTTACCTTGGACAAATTTTATACCATTATGGATTATTGGGCCAAAATAGGTATTGTCATTGCTTTCATCTTGAAGCATCCGCTGCTAGTTAAACTATTAATTCCTTAGTCTTTACCTAGCTTTCTTAATTTTTTTTAATTTATCATAAACCATTGAAAATAGAAGTAAATAATTTTGAGAAAGGTAAGAAATTTAATAATGATAAATTTTTAGAGGGAATACTAAAGATTTTCCACCGTTATTTATTTAAATTACTTACTATTTGATCCACATCATATGAAAAGAGAAATAAACCATGTCATAAAATCAAAATTTTAGATCTTATCACCCCTTTCGAGACCCCTAACATCACAGCGTATCCCTACGCTCTTTGCCTTCACAGTACCCTCTGAAACTCAGCAAACGCCAGCTGGAGGCATTATTGCTGACGTTAAACACCCCTGCTTTAGATCATAAAATCGACAGTATTTTAATACGTTTATCATTGTCAGCCTTCCTATCAAATACAAGCATTTCTTATTTCTAGAATAACATTGAAAATGATTTGACTTAGAAGTAATTGAAGAACATTTGGTTTGTTAATCACCAATGACTTGGGTACAATTAGTATATATACACCTTCGTTAATCTTCTAATTCATTTCATGTACGGCTGCAAGTACTCGTGAGAATGCTAAATTGCCCTCGTTAGAATGGTGAAAAGTTATGGAAATAAAATTGGTTAAAATCAATTTACTCCGACTTTTAAAATATTTTGAATTTAAAATTTCAATATAACATATGACCGCCGTAAAATAACAGGCAATCGAGAGATGAAACGACGGAGCATAATCATATACAATATAAGCTACTACATTGGTTATTTCGATAAGTATATTATTGATGCCAGCATAATTTTGATCAGCTTCTAAAAATCTTTGATTTATCTCAAGAAATTCGATTCCTAATAAAATATACCTTTTCAACTAAATAAAAAGTATATATATATATATATATATATATATATAATATAAAAATAATATATTTAAACCCTGATTTGTAATTTCAAAATTGGATGACAAACTCCAAACTCTGTGAACAAGCCCTTTGATCATACCCTCTCTATATTTTTCTTCACAAAAACTATGGGGTGTTGTGTAAAGACCTGTATCTGTTACCTTTCTGAATAATTCAGTTTTATAACCCTCATTCATCCTATGGACAAGAATGTCCTGAAAAGGAAGTTTATTATCTACTTCCAATTCTGTGGTAAATTTAATATTAGGATGAAGACCATTCATAAACGTTAGGAATGGTTCAATTAGGGATTGATTTCTGAAAACAGAAAAGGCATCATCTACATATCTATTGTACAACACAGGTTTTTCACCAGGGTATGCATTCATTTTATCCTCAAGCGACTTCAAAAAATTGATGCCAAAGTTGGTGCTAATGCTAATATATATATATATATATATATATATATATATATATATATATATTATTGAGTCTTGTGAACGCAAGTTTAATATTTTGAAAATATAATTTGATTAAAGCTTTTTCATATAATTATTGGACATGTTTCGATGTTTACATATATCATCATCAACAATATTCGGAAATTTAGTATTTAAAGATTTCAGTAGTACAATATTTTAATTGTTCTTAATAATATGATTTTAAAAGGTATATTAAGTTTAAATGGAATAATTTTTAAAATATATTATAATGTATTAAAGTATTATTAGGTAATAATGGCAAAAATATTTTAATTAAAAATTTTAAATATTGAAATAACCTTGCTTTGCCCATTCTGAATGTTAATTAATCGGTTGTAGTGTCCTATTGTGTCTTTGTGAATCTCTACTAATAAGACATTACAACCCATCAATTAACATTCAGAATGGGCAAAGTAAGGTTATTGCAATACTTAAAATTTTTAATTAAAATATTTTTTGCCATTATTACCCAATAATATTTTAATAAATAATAATATTTAATTCGTAACATACCTTTTAAAGTTAATGTATCTATTAAAATTGCTGATGATGATGTATATAAACATCGAAACATGTCCAATAATTATATAAAAGAAGCTTTAATCAAATTACATTTTTAAAATATTAAACATCCGTTCACAAGACTCAATAATATATATATATATATATATATATATATATATATATATATATATATATATATATATATA
>MQRK01249100.1:0-11855 GCA_001938485.1 Girardia tigrina
TCATTGTAAAATTCTTCAAAACTAGTTCTGTACACTGCCTCACATTTTGGACGTATAAAATATTCTTGTGAATAGAAATTGTACTTGTAGTATTGGGATAAATTTGAATTCCAAAAAAATTAATTTATGTAAGGAGCGAAAAAAACTCACCATTTTCTTAACAGGATTTCGAAATAATGGCAAATGTCTGATTAGGAAATTGATATATTGATTATAATTCAAATTTGAAACTTTAATGTTTCTATGGAGAATATTTAAACACTTCATTGAAATCAATATATTTGAATAAAAATTATTATTGACTGATGTAGTTATTTTTTTATGGCTGAATAATAATTTTAGAGAAAAGATAGTTGTGGTCTAGCAAGCCTATGCATGTTTCGGATATACTATAGGTTTATATATATATATATATATATATAGCTTTTATATATTATATTAAAAGGTTATGTATCTTGGTTATCGTAACCAAGGTAGTTTTGATGGTTGATGCCAAAGCTCAGGTACTTTAGCTGATTATGTACATGTTAGGTATAATGTCTAGGTATTTTTTAAGTATAAAAGGAGTTTTATACATGTAGTTTTTACATATTATATAAAAGGTTATTTATCTTGGTTACGGTAACAAAGGTACTTTTGATTGTTAATGGAATACATTAAATAATTTATGAGGTATTGTTTGATGGTAAATAACATACATATAGCACATTGGTTTGATATATATATATATATATATATATACGAAAAAAGTCGATTTTTGAGAATTTTTTTGAGAATTTCAGAAATGTTCGAAAAAATCGATTTTTCAGCACATTTTCGAAAATGTTGACATGAAATCTGAATGTATGTATATGGGTTTCTATTCAAGTGCATCATCACTTTATTGATATTCTGCTTCCTTGTACCTCTAAAATCGATGTGTTTTTGTGTAAATTTGCACATTATATTAATTATAGGAAAAATTAATCAATATACAAAAATTCTAATTGCACATTCAGATAAAGAATCAAAATGTGCATCAAACACATGATATTGATTTTTGCACTTTTGCACATGTGCAGTTAGAAAAGCCTGTGCCAGCACATCAAAAATGTGCGGCACAATGTGCACTATTGATTGGCACTTTAAAATTATCAATTATCACATTTGGGCACTGTGCAGCGATCAATTAGCACTTTTTCTACGGTTGCTATGGATACGGTTACTGTTACAACTGCCTTGAATCACTGAATCCGTTGCTAATGAAAACGGTCCCTTGGTTATCGTTGTTAAGGGAACCGAAACTGTTGCTAAGGAACCATGAACCAATCATAAGCGTTGCCAAGTGAACCGGAATCGTTGTTAAGGTAAGTTAAAGCATTGCTAAGGTAACTTAAACCGTTGCTATGGTAACCGTTGTCATGGCAACGGATAACCCCCCGCGGGGTTAATTATCGATTGATGTCGAATGCTTATTTATCCCTTACTGTAATGAATAATTGAAATTTGTTTATGTTTGGACCAACGTTGGCCTGTGGCTTGGTTTGCTAATATTTGAAGCTTTTTTCGGCGATTTTTTTCAATATAATTTCTTTCCTTAATTTTGACGTTTTGGTAAAGTCATCGCCTTGAATATGAAATTAGGAATGACTGTGAAATTTGACTTATTACTATTATTAATATTATTATTAACTGCATTAGACTATTCGAAACACATATCCAAGTTTTACAATTTAACCGTAACTAGAGTTTTAAATCAATATTTTCTTTTATCTATCTTATGTATACATATAGCCAGATCTAAAGCAAACAAAAGTCCTCAATTGACTTATTCCATTTTTTAATTTGATAAAGTGCCTATTCAAGATTCTTTTTTACCAAAATAATAATTATCTTAGAATTTCATGTATTTTAGTAGTAATATTTTCAAACTAAATTTAAAAATTTTTGTTACTATGGCCTTTTCTATTTATTTATCTAATAGACAAACATAGATAAATATTTTATCAAAAATTTCGATTTAGGAAATTTTATTTAAAATTCATTCACAATTATTTTTGTTTATATTTATTTATTCTCTCTGAAAATATTTCATTTTCATTATTATCAAATTAGCATACGATTTTTTTATTTGACCAAACAAAGACACTCGAAACAATGTGTAGAGCTCTACGCTTACTATTCCATGTCACTTTGAACTTTCCGTACTTTTGAATAGTTTACTTTAAAATTAAATTACTAAACAATTTCAATAAAAAATTATTATTACCAGAAAATACTTTTGCGATTATAAGCCACTATTTTAGGAATTTCTTAGAATTTGAACAGTATTTAACTAAACGAACCATTATACACGTTATGGATATCCAAACATGATTGTTTTTTGAGTTAAGTTTGATACAAATGATGTTAGCGTAACAATAAAATAATGTTTTATTAAAGCACTGAAATGTTGGTATATATGAGAGAGAGATCATACCCTTATAATTAGGGTGACCAGACGTCACGGATTAGGCGGGGCAGTCCCGGATTTTAGTATACTATCCCACCTTGACATTTATCCCGGATTAGCCAGTTAAATATTTTAGAATGTTACGCGGTCATAAAGGAACTAAAAAAATATTTGATGTGGAGATAATAATTTTGCATATCTTTTTAGTCGTCTTTAACGGCCACATTTTCAATTAACTGTTGTTCTGATGCATTAAATCATAAAGATATAAATTTCTTTCGTATATAATTAGATACTTTGATCTACAAAAAGGAATTCAAGTAGATTTGGTTTCTTTGCCAGGAGAAAATTCATCGTTAACCCTTTCCAAAAGATTTTTTTATTTCAGTAATCTATGTAATACATATTATATTAAAGCCCAAAATATTTTTTTCCAATTTATTTTCACTAATTTGATCATCTTATTCATTTATTTCAAAAAAAGGTTATTGCAAAATAATAACTAAAAAATATTTAGGGCTATAATATTACATGGATTACTGAAATAAAAAAATCGCGTTGAAATATGTCCCAACAGTGTTGAAAGGGTTAATTACGGAATCCATTATGAAAGTCTTAAATAACAACAAGCTCAAGCAAAATTGATCGGATATTACGCCGATAATACCAATACAAATTTTGGAGGTCTACAAAGAAAGGGACAAAATAATATTTTTTATCATTTAAATTCTCAATTAAAAAGACCACTATTAGGTGTTTGATGTTCGGCACACATTATACATAATGCGATACAAACTGAAGCTGATGTACTCCATATTGATATTGAAAGTATAGCAGTAAAACTATTTATTCATTTTTATATCTGCACAAGTCAGAGTTGAAGAGTTATAACAATGAAGCTATAATTGAATATCATCGGTTATTGGGCGTCGGAAAAACTCGATGGTTAGCGGTGCTACCAGCTATTAAAAGAATTTTTCAAAATATTTCAACCACTAAAATCTCATTTTCTTTCGACGAATAAATGTCCGACTATTTTACAAAATTTCTTTTCCGACGAGCATGCTGAAATTTGGTTACTATTTTTACCAGGCCATTCTAACAGTTTTTTACTGGGCACCCACTTTCTGACAATGTCGTGAAAATGAAACCTATTTTTCAGAAATGCATTTTTTTCAAACCATACGGGTAATAACTTTTAGTATTGATACCCTTCAATTAATAACTCTGGTTGACCACTGTACACGTGAACAGTCACAACTTGATCTATAGAAATGAGACTGTGATTATCATCAGAATAATGAGTTTATGAATCAGTCTATTTGCCGTACTGCAAAGAGTAAAAGTCAAAATGTGGGAGCGAGCAATAAAGAAGGATAAAGTTTATCTCTAAAGTTTATTTATCCGATAAAACAGTTACGCCTGCAGGTGGAGGAAGATGGAGCTACACCACGGAATATTCTAGATGGGTGCCCAGTTACTATGTTAAACATTGCATGGTTTTTATATAATCAATCATCAATATTCTCTCAATCCATAAAGCGATTCCAAGGTGAAAAAAGGACGGTAATAGAAATTTCCGAAATTAATAACTTTTATTTGTAATTAGAAAGACATATTTTATTCCACCCGTAGTAAAATCTGCAATAAAATAATTTCTCAATATAATTCAAAGATGGAGATCCTTCTTCTTCAATTTATTAATTTTTACTCCAATTGCGTTTCTTATTTAGAGAAATGGATCCCACAATTCGATACAATAAAAACTTTATCATTATTTGGTAATATGAATATACAGAAATATAATTAACATTTATAAAACAAAGATTTTTCAAATTAATATTTTTCTGCAGTATGCACTTCTCTTAAAAATTCATCGTTGTCCTTAATACTGTTTGCAAATTCTTCACAAGATTTTGAAATATTACACTTTACAATAATCATTGCTCTCAATAGAGGAGAGCATTTCGTTTGCTCAAAAGTATCTTCAGGAAGAAGAATTATCCGTAAACGATTTATTCTATAAAATTTCATTTCTAAAACGATATGCTACTTCTGAAAAACTTACTTTTTAGATAGACAACACGGAAATTGATCAGAAATGGGTCGAATTTTTTACTCATTTTTCAAAATAACCACGTTCCTCTTAAGAACTTTAAACTTTCAGTGAAATTATGTTTATGCTTGTCAGGTACAAATGTAGCGACAGAGCATGCGTTTTCTCTTATAAAATAACTTGTAAACACCTGAGAAATCCACTCTAAAAGTGGACACATTGAAAGCAATGATTATTGTAAAGTGTAATATTTCAAAATCTTGTGAAGAATTTACAAACAGTATTAAGGACAACGATGAATATTTAAGATAAGTTCATGCTGCAGAAAAATATTAATTTGAAAAATCTTTGTAATGTATAAATGTTAATTATATTTCTGTATTATCAAATAAATTTAAAATTTTTTAATATGATGATATAAATAAAAAATGTGAAAAAATAACTAGAAATTATATTTTGCATCTAAATGTTATTTATTTTATCCATTATTATTAGGGTTATTACTATTACCTATGCATATTTAGCACATTTAAGTATTTTACTAAAAATATATTGACGTAAAAAAATTGTAATTTTTAATTTTTAAATTTGTTTGGTGTTCCGGATTGGGATCGAGAAAATCTCGTCACCCTAATTATAATATATCACAATACCACTCATCATCCAGTAACAGAATTATTAACTACTATACAATGTATAAGTATTAAAATTTATTTTTAAATTTATTTTAAATTTATAATTAATTTCATTCAGATTCCTTCATTTCTTTGTGTTATATTCCATTAAATTTTTATAGTCAAATAATTTTACATTCATTTAGAGCAGTGATTCGAAATGAGTGGTAAGTATATAGCTAGGTATAGCTAAGTATATACTTAATGAAGAAACCATATTTATATTAACTGAATTGGTTCTGTTTGGACTAAATTTTTAGATTTGTGTAATTGTAAAAAAATAGACTTTAAAATTGTAAGACATCCTGATTTTTTTTAAAAAGATGTAAAAATGCAGATTTTGTTGTACTGCATCAATTTATTGACTTTTTTATGATTGAAAATACACTGATTGTTGAAATTTTTCCTTATTTTGCCTTGTAATACGAGCAACTAAAATGATCCACATATTTAATAACTGAAAAATAAAACAGGAAAAAAAAATAAAATTGTTAAATTGCAAAATATGTACAAATAAAGATTTTAAAAAAATGAAAGTAAAAATAACAAAACAAAAAAAAGTTAAAAAACACTTTAAAATCATGAAATTTTTAAACAAGTCTATATAATCGGTTAGAAACAGCAGCATTACTATGTACATTACATCTTTTATCACAAAACATGATATAAAACAAACATATTGTAATTCAAGCGATAAACATAAGAAAGAGTTTTCATTACTTTGAGAGCGTTTGATTATTTTGTCTCTGGTAAGCAAATCAATAAATAGATGTAGTTAAACAAAGTCTGTATTTTTACTTTTTTTTAAAAATTCAAGATGTCATTTTACAGTTTTTTAAGTCTTTTTCCTATTTTTATGGTTTTTCCACTAAGTACCCTAGGAATATACTAACATTCATTTGGAATCACCACTGTTGTCATTTTCTTTATTATCACCTATGCATAGAAATATTTTAGTATTTTTTTAATGTTCTCTCTCTAGAATCTACTTATTTGATACCCAAAATTATCAACACTGCTTAATTTTAATAATTTCTCTAAGGGGCCATCCACAAAAGACGTCACGCAGGAGGTGGAGGGGTAGTAGAATTTTGTGACAAAGTGTGACGAGGGGAAGGGGGTTGAAAATCTGCTAAAATCGCGTGACGTCATTTATGGATAGCCCCTAAGATAAAGATCGGGGTATCAGGAAATACAAAATAGTATATAAGAATAATCCTATTGTTTCCTCTTTTTTTTGGCAAAAAACGTTGTCCAATAACTGTCCTTCAATTAATATCAAAATGGTTCGAAAAAGTGGAAGTAATGACATAATTCTCATTTGATTTTATTTTTAGAAATAATGTTCTCTAAATGAGATTTGAGATTGTTATGCAGAAGAAATATTTCTGCAGTAATAGAGTTTGTTTTTCTCTAAATACATGGTCATCCAATTTATACAAAGTCTTAGAAAGTAAGAACTCATTAGCAAACTATTAACATGTGATCCTGATTTGAATCAGATGGCATTTTGTCAATTTTTTTCAAGATTCATCCATATAAAATCGTAAAAAAAGTTTTTCCTTTTCTGTCTCAAAAAATTCTATCGAAATCGTTCATGTTTAAAACCGAAAAAACATCGTTTGGAACGTCTTGGAGTTTGATGTTCTGTTAATTTATTTTACATTCGCTCAACAAGCCTTTACTTCTAAATTAAATGATTAATTATATTAAGATTAATTATTTTATTCCATAATATATTATGCGTCCTAAAGATTCAAAAGAAGGGGACGATTATTTTATCAATAACTACATAAGATCTTTCTAAATTTATTACTTTACAAATTTAATGAATACTTTTAATTAAAATTTTTTGAATTTTTAGAACGCAATCAAAAATCGACTCAGAATATACAGTGATTTTGGATTTTTTGATTTATTAGAGAAAAGTATTTCTGATTCGAATTTCAATTGTCAAAAATCTAAACTTTTAACAGATAATGATAAAGTTATTATTATATGTATACACAATTTTTACAAATTAATCATTTAGACGGGCAGAAAAGGCTATAAAATAGAAAATATGGCAGGTTTATTCTTAGCTCTTTCAGTTGGATTAGTTATTGCATTTGTAATTCTTTTCTCGGAACATATGCTATATTGGTGGATAATACCTCGTTGGCATAAAATGCCCAAAGAAAGTTATTGGAAAAGTATACATGTCATGTTTATAAGTCAGGTATGAAAGGAAGTTATGAACTTCAATGAAGTATTTTTTAAGAGATTATATCGGATTATACACAGTGAAAGACTAATTCGTCCGAAAGAAACAACTAAGGAGATGCTTGATATGGTGAAAAATAGAGAATTCGGCAAAGCATTTTTTAAAGAAAATATAGTAAATATTAATTTAAATTTAATTTGTAATTATCTTTAATTTTAAATGCATTCGTGACTTGTAACCATTTAATATCAGATTAAAGAGAAACATCTACCACATTTTAAATGATCAGTTCATTTGCTTATAAAATAATATAAATCTATTATACTATTTATCAGTTACTTTTAAAATTTAGAATGAAGAATCTCTTATTATAATTATGGAGAGGAGATATGCGCCACCAGGTTACTTGCCTACTGAGACACTCAAAAATATGCAAACCTAGGCTATTAATCCTTATGCATAATTGAATGCACCCACGGCCCAACGGCTACGGTACAAAAAATAACACTGCACAACAGCATATCGATGATTGGGTTATGTTACATGATATTAACCCATTTTTTAATGACGATTTCAAATCTTTAACTGGAATTTCGGTATGAGCCCTAGTTAAAAAAATTGCGTCTGGGTCCGCTTTTAAAAACATATTAATATATTTAAATTTAATCTTATTATTATATTTAGATCCTAAGGTGAAAAAAATTTATTTTCTTTGATTTTCTTCTTGAAGTTGAAGGTAGAGAGCTGCTTTAAATGGTCCAAAAATAGTCAGCCATCATGTGTGAATTCTAATAGCCTTGATAGCGTTCCTCCATTGTACGAAGATCCTGGTGGAATCACTCGCCCTGTTCTCCAAGACTGGTTGAAAAATAGCCCACGTGGTTATAGAGATAGTGTAACTTAATGCTCATGTTACATCTAACCATTTGAAAGGAACTCATAAGTTGTTCGACGTGTTGAAGATAGTCAGAACTTTTTTTATTTTCACAAAAAATTTTGAACAAGTCAAACAAACTCATACCATACTTTTTTTCTCAATCTCTGTCATACTATCTCTGAAATTTGAGTCCTTTATTAACGATTTTATCTGTGGCCAGTCGAAAATGCCTGCTTATATCTTTTCAGCACTCAGTTTGGAAACTTTTTTGATAGAAAAAGGAAACAGTTTCCATTTTTGTAAAGACCTTTTACAAATTGTTTGATAAGACCCAGTTTTATATGTAATGGAGGCAAAATTATATGATCCCTTGGTACTAAAGCTGGATTTACTACATTCTGTTGACCTGGAACTAGAACTTCTCGAGTAGGCTAGTCTTTTTTAATTATCCCCCAAGCAAAGAAAGCAGGGATACTTTTTGTATCAACCTTGTTTTCCTAAAAGAAAGTTTACCATTTTTAAATCAACACATATGAGCCAGTTCTGTTCCACATATTTCATTTTGTCAAAAACCAGAGCAACAGTTACATTATCTTCTTTTACTTTTGTAGAATGTCCAATATGTAAAGACCCTAATTTATTCCCACTGTGTAAGATAACACATTTTAGACTCCGTTTTCATGAGTCTATGAAAAAACGCCACTGACTAGAAAAATATTTTTGTAATCCCATTGCAGCCATCAGACTAAGTATATCTTTACAAAATAAAAATTCATCTTCTTCAACAAAATATTTGAGAATATTTTGTTCTCTTGTGCGGTAATAAGAAATTTTAATTTATTTTGTTACTAAATTTCTTTCTTTAAGTCTAAACGCTAAAATCTCTGTAGTAGTCTTTTACAGTCCAAGATCTCTTATGAGGTCGTTTAAATAGTCTTGGTTAAAAGTTCAAAATCACTATCACTTATATCATTTTCCACCTTAAAATACATAGGCCCCTCTTGTGGTGCATCAGCTTGAAGTTCAGGTGGTACTTTAGGGCTCAAAACACTTCTATAAGCTGACCGTAAGGAAGAGTGACACTTATTGGAAAATGAGGTATTCTCAGTTGGCTCAATTTATTTCTTTTATGCAATTATGTTCACCAAACAAAAATAACAGTCCTCGTAGTTATTCACTGGATAGCGATTTATTAAAATTTTATTCCTTTTCTTATTTTTCCACAAACGTAGAAACTCAACGCACATTTTGCATACCTTTTGCGAAACCAAATGCTTGTGTTTCATTTCCAGAGGGTGACCAAAGTAATTCATTTAAGCTTCTTTAACAAATGTTGTTACGTTTTGTAAAAAAGCTAACTGAAATATATGTTTCAGTGTACTCTTTTAACGATATGTTTAAATAAATAAAAATATAACATAAATTAAACAACACTATATTAATGATAACTGCCGATTGGGACAAGGGGGAAAGAGATTCAACGAATTCAAATTATTATGGTACAAGACGATCAATATTGTTTTCAAATCCCGAGACAATTTTATGTAGCAATCGTTTCTGATTTTGATTAATTGGACAAAAAATAACAATAGAGAAATGTTTTTTCTTTGATTGAACAAATGGAAAGGTATTCATTGAGATTGGTATCTGCAAAAGTAATTCCTTGGATCGAATGGGGAGTTGATCTCAATTTTGTACACGGACAAAAATTTGCTGGAACTGGAATCGAAATGAATCACGCTTCTTATCCGATTTTATACAATTGTTAAGATTTGATTAATACAAAAAATAACAATATAAAAAATCCATATTGTTATTAATTTTTTTCTTTATTATTTATAGATATAAATAAATATTTAATTATATATGCACTCATGAAACGGAGTGAAAATCATTCATTAGGTTTCCAAATTTGAACTTCCTAAAGCATTAACCGATGCCAGCAATGCCAACAAGGAATTCTGTCAAAATATGGGATTGACCACCGATGTAGTAGCCCATTACAGTATCAATCAAATGGCCTAGCAGTGTAATGTATTCGAACAGTGTGGGATATGTTTGTGACAACCAGTGGAGAGAAGGTTAGACAGATGTGGTGGAAAATAATTTCAAAATTGAGTTTTCGTTTAATGTGAATGTGCAAAGTACAACAGGATTATCTTCTTTTGAAATTTTTCTAAGCGAAAATAAATTTTCACGCGGCAGGAAGAGTAACACTTATTGGAAAATGAGGAAGATATTAAAAATATGGTTAAAGAAAATTCTGAAAATTAGCAAACCGTATGGAACTGCGGGACAGAGAAGAATAAAAAAAGAAACTTTGAGGATGGTCAAAAGGTAAAGAAAGACCTACGAAAACAAAAAAGAGCATTCGATTTGAAGGACCATTTGAAATTACACAATAAATCTCTTCATCATCTAGAGTTTAAAAATTAGCAGACGACAAGAGGGATACAAAGAGGAATAGAATGAATTACAATGGTGTGAACTTCTAGTATCAGAGGGATAAGTTATGTAAATATTAATCTAATGAATCTTTGTAAAATTGTTAAGTTGAAATCAGCTAATTGTGTTATAAATAATAAATTTGAATTACTAGTCGACTTGTTATTTTAATGGCTTCGAATATTTTAACTGTTCTCATAAGAAAAAAAATTAAAAGATCAATCAAGTATTGAAGATATTAATTAAAATTGTTGTAAAGACAATTCTAATTGTAATATGAATAAATACTTTCAAGTTTGTAAAAGCAACCTGAAGTCAGTTACGGTGGACTTGAAATTGCTTTAACAAAGAAAAAATATAAAAAGACAAAGTAAAAAAAACTATTAATTATTTAACAACAACGGACAGAAAAAAGAAGTAATTAATAACAGCAAAAAGAAATAAAGTCAGTGGGAAGAATGAACCACAATTAATGTTACTTTTAGCAGTAGAAAATTTTCTTGGTTGAAAAGATGTATTTCTTGAATGGATATTTGGAAATTTGATTGGAATAAGTGTCCGACGAAATAAATGGTTGAAATGATGTATTTCTGGAATGGTTGTTTAGATATTTTATTTTTATTTTATTAATTTTCAATAAATTGATTTTTTTAATTTGCATAAAAATAATTTCCGTATAATTTTAATTATGTAATTTAACTTCTGTTGGAAGAAATTTTTTGATGCGAGTTATCTTCCTTCTTCTTTTCAATTTTCTTTTTTTTGTTCCTTTTTTTCCGTACACACCACAAAACAAAATAAATCGAATAAAATAAAGCGTAATAAAAAATAATAATGCACCGTTACATAATAGTGTCTGACGTAGTGGGTACACTACAAATTTCATTATGAGGCTTTTGATGCACTAGTTACTAGTGGTCGGCAAACTTTTTTTTGGCGCACCCTTATATTAGTAAAATATTAACTATACACCCCCTTCGTAGTATGGGCTAATATTATATTTAAATAATATATTTTTAGGTGTATGTAATAATAATAAATGCAAATACTTAAAAACAAATGAAATAAAAAATCTAATTTTTCAAAAATCAAGAAATAAAAATATATTTTCAAAATTCAGTTTCATTAGGTTTACAAAACACAAGAGATTAATATAATTCAGTTCAGTT
>MQRK01249105.1:12535-26812 GCA_001938485.1 Girardia tigrina
ATATATATATATATATATAAACGCTTACATTTTTTTGCCAAAGGAAAATAATGTTGAATTATAAAAATTTCCACTTTTATAGAAAGTTGGTGGAGAAAAAGGGAAAGTCGCCGATGGAGAATAAATAATTAAATAAGGCGACGTTAACGATTTTAAAGTCGCCGTTCATAGGTATGGGGGGACTCGTGGTTTCCCCTAAAACGCCGACAAAGGCGCATAAAATATTTCGACTCTTTTTAAATATAAAATATAAATTATAGGTGGGGGATGGGTGCATGAATTAGATTGTCGGCTTGATTAAAAATCAGATATCGATAGGAAAGAAAGTGAGAAGAATACTTGATTATTTTGTTTTTCATTATTTAATTGAAGAGATATTTATGTGTGTAAGAGAATGTTGTTGTTAATTTTTTAATTTTCAGAAATAAGAATTTTGGTTTTTAAAAATTTCGAATTATAATCGAAATTAAAAAAAAATAATAGAAAATAGAAATAAAAAAACGAAAATAAAAAAAGTAAATTTGTTTAAATAACAAATTTAAACTGTGGTAGATTAATAAATTTTTGCAAGTTTTTAATTTGTTTTGATTTAGAATGGAAGATAATTCCCAACCTAACAATGTGCTTTAGAAGAAAACTTTATATACAAAACAGAAATGATGTGCATTTTAATAAAATAAAACAAAGAAATATTTATTAAAAATATTTATTAAGTATTTATTAAATAAAAGGTAAATATTTGCTGGAAAATTTATTTTCCATTAAAGTTTTAAAAAAAAGAATATGTAACAGAAATATTTTGTTTTTTTATTTTTTTTAAGAAAGTGATATTTTTTTAAAACAAATTGATTATATAAAGTAAATCAATGGAAAAAAATACAGTAATACAAATAAATATAATAATATTATTACATATTATAATATCTTTAATTTTGATAAAAAATGATATGTTAACAAAATAATGTATAAATAAATAATGAATATAATAGTTTGAGTATATTTTATGTCATTAAAAAACATACATTAGAACCTGCTATTGTGACTTGGAAGGTGACTTTTAAATATGCCTGAATTAACTCTTATTCTGGTCATTGACAAATTATCATTCTTCTTTATAAGTATCTCACTAGACCTAATAAAAGCCTTTCATTATAATCTGAATATCGAGGACGATATTTTATATTGGGGGGAGATTTGTTAGGGTTTCGAAAAATACATATGAACACTGACAAAATTTTATGTAGAAAAAATTTAAACTAATTCTTTTAGTAAAATTATTAATTTTAAATAAAATAATATTTAGTTTAACAAAATTTGGAATTTAAAATTATAAATATTTTCGTCTTTGTTTTACTTCATCAATTTCCAAGGCTGATGAAAATTATTATATAAACAGCAGCAAATCTAGTCTTAGTTTGCTCAAAAATATCTGCTGAAAATTTTTCTAATAAGAATTCTCATAACAAGTAACGTAAATTCAAAGTTTATTTTATTTTTATTTTATTAAAATATTATTCTTTTAAACCATAAGTATCCCGTATGGGAGAAAAAGGTTTGTTTTAAAATTACAATATCGTTCGTTTTGGAGATTCACAGTTTTTACTGTAATCTATTAACTCGTACGAAATATTGTTTTTGTGTTTGTGTTCTGTCATCAAGAATTGAATTATTATTATTATTTTGACTTGTAAATTTTTGTAATTTGAAATAAAGTTTCATAAAAGGATTTGTGTTCATTAATTATATATTTATGTTGGAAGTCCTTTCTGATTAATTGGAGTCAGATTAAAGATTTCAGATTAAAGATTACAGAATTAAGATTAAAGAATAAAGATTTACGATTAAAGATTTAAGATTTGTGTTTTAAAAAGTAAATAATTATATAAAAGATTTTTAATACCCAAAAAATTTATTTGTGAAAGTCGGTTTTTATCATAATTAAATTAATAGTTTATTAGTTTCATGAATGTCTGAATAAAATCGGTATAGTTTTTTATGACTTATGAAATCAAATTGTTTTATGGATTGACTTTTCAGTTTTTTTACCTTGTGATTTTGAAGTTACAGGATTTTCGGACATTTAGCAAAGTTGTTGTGGAGTGACATAACAATGTTGATAATGATCACTATGTATTATTACGTTTATTGCAATTCTTTTTAAATGTGTTCTAATATTAATTTGCTGAGTTTTGAAGTCTTATGCATTAAATTTTAAATTATATTTTTATTTTAGATAAGAGTAAAGTTTAGTCTCATTATTTGTGTTCATATCCATACGTTCGAATTTGTCTAATAACAATTTATACCAATATTTAAGTGGACTTTTATCAATTAATTGGTGAGCCGAAATTACAAGCAAAACATTGAAACAATGAATATTTTTGTCAATTTTTATTGATTATGTTTTATTATTACAATTATTATTATTTCTTATTATTTCTATTTAAGATTGTATACTTATTTACTTAAATTTTCTTGGTTCAATATAATTAAACATTAATTTCGTTTAATTTATGATTTAATATTAAATTATTGTAAATGCATTTTATACTGAAACATTTGGCTGGACTATTATATGGACAACTGCAAATGTTTTATTTCTTTGTTTTAGAGTTAGATTTTAATAAAATATGAGACTATTTATTGTTTTTTTGTGGTAGATGTTCTTCCTTTTCTGAAAAGAATCATAAAATCATAAGATTTGAATATTAATACAAATTACCATGGTAATTTGATGTATTTTTTGAACAAATACATCATTATTTTATAACTTTTATTTATGAAATTTATTAGTATTTGTTTTTAAAATTAATTACTTTTTAATTAGTTATTATACAATATAGTTGTTTAAATGCATTAAATTACCATGGTGATTTATATCATTTACATGTTAATTTGAAGCTAAATTTAATTTTTTATGAAAAGTTTAAATGAATATCTACTATAAAAAACAACAAATAGGCTCATATTTTATTAAAATCTTACACTTCAGTAAAACTTTTTTAAAAATAGCAGTGCTCCATGTAATTGTTTTGCCTAAACATTTTGTTTTACACTATAACGTACAAAGAGATCCTTTGAATCAGTGGCATAGCAACTGTTAATGGCGCCCGGGGCGGTCCTAATATTTACCGCACTTTTAACCCATTATTCGGAACTCTCAATTACTGTTTTTACTAAAAATTAAATAGAGTCTCAATATCCTTAATTTAATTTCATATTTTTCTTGCAATACTTATTCTTTTACTGAAAATTACCAAGTAACGAAGTCATTTAAAAATTTACAATTTTATTTACAATTTACAAGCGAACTTTTCGCACTTTTATTTCAGCAAATTTATTGATAAGAGTATCAAAATTCACTTCAGCAGCAAGCTCCATCTCAATGGAGAGGACTGCCAAATCTGTAAGCCTTGATTGATTCGTTGTAGATCGGAAATAGTTCTTAATGAGCTTTAATTTGGAAAACGAGCGTTCGCAGCTGGCAAGGCTAATAGGCCGGGTAAGAAAAAAGCGCAGCAAAATCACAATATTAGGGACTGAGTCTCCTAGGTGATATCTCTGTATAAAGCTCAAAAGTTCTAAATGACCGTCGATTCTGTTATTTCCTGAAGCTCGGACAAAATATTGCAGTCTTCTTCTTTCGGTTAAGAATTCCTTTCTCTCCATCTCGTTTTTTATTTCACCAAGTTGGCAATCGTAATTATCATCAAAGAGATTCGATGGTGTAATAACAGCAAATCTGTTTGGAAGATCATGAATTTGTTGAAATTTCGAATATATTTCGTCTTTCAACCTGTCTACGACAGACAGTAGTTCCCGTCTCAACTCAGCATCAAATATCATCGCTACATCAGTTGATCCCTCGCCATCCATTCTTTTCTTTTTGTGAATTCGACGCTCCATACTTATACCCATTTCAAAGTAGAGCTTATTGAATTCGTTCACCATCTTTTCTCTATTCTCAAAAATGTAATCTCTCAGTGATATGAACTTGACAGAACTTTGATGCAGATCGAGCCCTTTTGTTTGAAGATACTTCTGGGCATCATGGATCTCTGATAGAATGGAATTCCAAAGGTTCAAAAGCGATAGAAACGGAAAGACAGTACTGATGTTAGAATTAAAGATGTATCTGATCTTGTCGTTAAATATTCTCCTTCTTTGGTGAGCTTCTCCAGAGCAGTTACGACTTGTGATATTTTTTTTCACCAACACAGTTACAGCATCAGCTCGAGTGCTCCATCTAGTTTCCACAACCCGCTTAATACTTAGACTAATCTCATGAATCAGGACATCCCAGCGATGTGTAGATGCGGAAAAAAAAGAGAACAACCGGTCCAATGTACCAAAACATGTAACAGATAGAACCACAATGGAAGCTGCGTGTATGAAAGCCAAATTCAGTGAGTGATTTGAGCATGGATCAAATAGAGCTTTCAGGTTAATTTCCAAGATGCGCTTCTGGACACCCGATTGATGGGCAGACATAATAGCAGCATTGTCACATGCCTTGCCACGGCAATCTTAGCTATTTGATATAGTTTTTTAAAAAAAGATATTTAAAATACGTTTGTTTAAACACGGTAATAAAATTAGTGATATGGTTTAATGTTTGGGTGTGAAATTAAAACGATGAGCTTTAATAGAATTTTTAAAAAATGATTAACAAAAATTGTCATTGAATCAGATGAGAAATATTTTCTTCAGAGGTTGATACTCAATGTTCGTGAAAGAGACATACAGAGACATGGAATTTAAATATAAATAATAATAAAGATAATACATTTAATGATAATATTTGAGTACCAAACAATATGAAAATTACAAAAGAACGACCGATTTAGTCTGTTTAGGGATCAAAAATGATGACATGAAATTCAACAATTAAGTTTTTCAAGAAACATTTATTTACATCAACATGACACCATATTTGAATATTCAAAGTTTTAAAAAATTGTGTCAACAATCAGTTTAATAAAACCATGAATTTTTTAATTGTTTTAATATTTATCTTTATCAATTCCGCATATGCACCACACTCACTATTTCCGTATCACGTAAAATTTACGTTAGATAGTGATTAACTATCATTCGCTCATTGTTATATATTAAATATAAATAATTCTATTTAAAAAGACTGTTTTACTTTATTTATTTATAACAAAGAAATTAAAATTTTCTATGCCATTTGAAGAAAGAATGGCACAAAGAGAAAGATTCCTACCTCTTGACAAAGGTTGATAGAGAATAGCATCTTGGTTTACATGAAAATATCCATAATTAATAGACGTATGTAGATTAAACCCAGAATCGTCAAGAAATAAATGTGTCTCGTTCTCATACCTAATATCTGTGCACAAAATGTTTGTCTATGTTCGATATTATGGATCGTTAATGTAACTGTTGCGGTTTAGAAATCATTTAAATATTTCCATATATTGACGCGAACATGTAAAACGCAAGTATAAAACGCAAATGTAAACTGTAGACACGCAAAAAGAAGAAAAGTCCATAAAATTTAATACATGTATTTAAAATATAACACCGTCGATACCAGATAAATCCCCAGGTCGCCCCGTTACCCCGTAGACCGACATAACACGAGAAGGAGAACACCAGGCTGAAACGTAACATTGAGAAAATCGGCAAAAACATTTAGAACCTACCGGATAGAAAACCGAACAAATATTCCCCTTGAGATAAGACACCAATGAAAGATTTCGTGATAGCAGCCCGTCAGTCGATCACATCAGCTAGAGAAGTTACAGACCTTAAAAGAATTAATAAAATAAACTCGAAAATAATAAAGTCCTGTACCGAATTACCCAGTACAGTGGAGAGGTCATACGACCCCCTCCGTGTAGCCCCTCACGAGATGAATCTCTGAGCAGAACTTGTGAGACAACAGCAGATCCCCGAAAAAAGTTATTCACCCTGAAAGAGAAAAATTAATTAAAAATTAGACAGAAAACAACAAAGTCCCTCACCGAGGTAACCAATGGAGTTACGGGGTCAACAGACCCTCCCACGAAAGATCATCGCGTGTGCAATCCGTGAGCGAACCCCGCAAAGCTGTAGGACCTCCCTAAGAAAAGTTATAGCCCCCGAAAGATCAAATAATTAATTAAGAAATATAGAAAATTAATTAAAATTACCATGAGTCAGCCGTGACTCCAAGAATAGGCATCAGCTGATGATTCAGTGTGAATCACCGGTGAATCAGCCGCGCATTTGTTCTGAAAATAATAATGTATGTATCAACACAGAATTACAAAATTCCATATTAAATCAAAAATTTCCAAAAATTTTTGGAGACACACGAACAAGCCCGACCAACCAGCATCGTGGAGTTTTGTAGAATTCTCGCTGGCAGCAGACGATTGACCGAGAAGGGACAACAGGAAAACCTAGCTAAAGTATAAAACGGAAATCATTTTACGACTAAGTGACACAATTTAAAAAAAACCGAACCCACGCTTGCACGTTTTTCAACGATACAACTTACACTAATTCCGAGGAGAAATAACCGATCTGACGAGCAGCGTACAGCCCAGCGATAACCGATCCATGCACTCCAAACGAGAATCGATAGTTCCAGAAGAGCGCTTCAATCGACTGACGCGCCGGCGAGCGAAGATTACTGCAGAATTACCCACAATCAGACGAGCGAGAAATATTCGTAGTCAACGACTTTGCTATCAATTTCCGGATACCTGCTTTAACGCTGTAAATTTTTATTAATTTAATTGCTTTAGTCTTAGTCATCCTGATAGATATATTTGATCGATGTTTTTCAAGTTATAATAAATTTATTATTTATCCTCTGTCTGATTTATTGAGTTATAATTAATAATTATCTTTTAAGTGAGAAATAAAATTAATCATTTAGCTAACCCTTCGAATTTTAGTTAAACTTCGCTAAGTAGTAGTGATTTAGTTTGATTATAATGAATACAAACCCGATCGAAATCAATCCGTGTCAATCCGATTAGAGGCCGGTCGAAGTTAGATCACGCGGTTTCCCAGAACCGTAATTGATTATTGACTCTCCAGTCGCCGTGCGTGTCGTCAGCAACAATTTCGTGATGAGAAACTCCGCCACCCAAGAGAAATCGCAGTTCGAAATCGAGCTTTCAAACTTTCTAAAAAGTTTTCGAACTGTAGCGAGGTTTGAAGGACGGAGAGGTGGATTAATAAAACAAATAAACTTTTTCGAGACTAAATTTATTTTATTATTAATGGGTTTTCTTTACAAATAGAATTTTGCCGTTTAATCTTTAATTTTTGGCATTTAGTTTTTAATCATTTCTTTTTGTAGTTTAATTTTTTAATCATTTATTGCTAATACAACAATCTATAAATTCTATTAATTCAATTATTATTTTTTTGGAGAAATTGTATAGTGAGTCTATCACTGAAATGTTTAAAATTTCATAATAAGGATTTTAAATAAAATTTTAAAATGGAATTTTATAAAAAATTTTAATCATTGATTCTATAGTAGTTTTTGTTAAGGTTCTGAAAATAAAAAAATATTAGTAATTAAATATTTAAAATATACTTCTTACCCTCCTGAAAAATAAAATCAAATTAGGAAAAAAAATATATATAAATAACATAGAAAAATAAAATAAAAAGTGCTGATAAATCTCTTTGTAACTTCCCTTTTGTTTGAGCTCAGTGCTCAGGGACTCAAGGTAGTTAATAGGGATAATTTGTATTTGTATAAGTAATATTACTAATATAAATAATATTATCTTAGCATTATTATTTATTATATTAAAATTATAACTATTTAGTTATTATTATTATTATTATTATTATTTATTTTATAATTATTACTATCATTATTATATTTTTATTAGATTTATTGTTATTATTTTTATTATTTTTTTAATATTATAAATTAATTAATACTATCATTATTATTATTATTTTGTCATTATTATTTTAAATTATTATTTAGCACTTTAATTTATTTAATTTAATTTATTTTAATTTATTTAGCAGTTTTTATTTTAGCACTTTATTACTATTATTTAGCACTTATTAAAAAAGCACTTTGTCAACGAGTTTTTCCTCCCTAGCAGGGGCCCGTTCATTAAGGGGGCACTCCTGTGATGGTTGGAAAAAGCCGTTGAAGTCTTTGAAAAGTGATTATTATTTATTATTATTATTAAATTATTATTTTTATCATTATTATTATTATTTTATTATTTTATTATTATTAATTTATTTTATTTTTATTAAATTATTATTTTTTAATTTTTTTATTATTACTATGGTATTATTATTATGATTATTATATATTTTACTTACTATTATTATTGTATTAGTATTATGATTATTATATTATTATTATTAAAATTATTATAAAATATATAATATAAAAAAATAATACTTGGAATAAAAAAATCAAAGAATAAAATTCTTACTTACTAGAAATCCGAAGTGGAAAAAAATGAAATGGGCAATTATGCCCAGCTGTTTAGTTTTCTTAAAATCTGGCAATTATGCCTTAATCTACCAGCAATCAAGCTGGGATTAATTCATCATTTAAATAAATGGGCAATTAAGCCCGAACAACAAAATTTACATAATTTTAAAATTTTTTTGTTAATATTTAAATTTTTAAAATAATGTTTTTTTATTTTTAAAGTTAAATTTTATTTTAAATTTAACTAACGTAATTATTTTTTTATATCAAACCGGGTATAAATACCCCAAAACATAAAGAATTCAGTAACACAAAAATTTTTTTAAAACTAATATTTAAATAGAAGACATAAATTTTTAGAAGAAAATTATTCGAAATATTTTGGAATCCTCCACTGTTATTTATACGTTGTATTATTTATTGAATTGGAAGAATTTTGTGATTCAATTGAATAAAGTTTTTAAAACAGAATTCCTTTGACTTAATACCATTGTTAATATTTGAAAGAAAATCTCCGACGAGATTCATTCAAAAGAAATTGAAACCTTCAAGAGAGGGTTAATCAAATTAATATATTCATTACAAAGTTGGAAGAACCATTTGAAAAGGAGTCAGATAATTATATTTGAAAGCTTGTTTAAAGTGGTTAACAAAAATATTTTCGAATACCCAACATTTTTTCGCAATTTCCAGTTAATTTTGGTAATCTTACAAGTAATAAATTTATCAACAAAATTCTTATCTGTTAGGAATATGATTGTATCTCATACTTTTAATCATTTACAAGTGATTTTACGATAGAGTTTTCTTTTATAATAGAACGCAATTTAGACCAGTTTAGACACTACTATTTCAGTGTACTTGCGAGTATTCCTTGATGAGATTTTCTGACCGCAAATTAAAAGTTTTAAAGTGAAAGTTCCTAAACCCATTGTTGGTAAAGATTACTAAAGACAAAACAGATTATTAAGACTGATTCATATTGAGCGTATTAAGGAAGCTGCAACAAATTCAACCGATACGATATAGATAACTAACACAAATAAAAATGAGATACCTGAGGAAGAAGCGGTTCTAGAAAATATGAATAACTAAATCAACAAGGATGCGACTTTGATGAATTTCATGCTGTCGTTGATAATAATGATATGCATCTAATATTGATAAGAATGTGTAATAACATAACGTTTATCAATTGATAATTTAGATACATGTGGTGGACACCAACACATCATTACAGACAGGCATGATCGATGCATTCATCGGAGGGGTACACAGCTACATAGATTGCAATCATCCCTTATTGATACTGACCCAGGTGGGGGGCCCATAGCCTATCCTACCTTTAACCGAACCCGAAGGTCCCTTGAGCTTGGCACTGCTAGGTAGATGTCAGGCAAGACAGGAGGCGTCCGACCCTATAAATAATAATGTTTAAAATAAAAATAGAATTAGAATGGGTTGTTGTTGACCCTTAAAAATCACTTGGGGCTCTTGAGTCATCAAAAATGTTTCTACTTGAAGGGGTCGTGACATAACCTTAGACCTTTTCTCTAATCTCTTTTGTGTCAATCCTGCAGATTTTACTTCTCTGCTGATTTGAGGAAGAGAAAAATTACCCGAGAGTTTATCTTTACAACCGATTAGGGTTAATGAATTATCATTTCCCATTATGCTTCTAATTTCCATGTGTAAAGAATATTTGTTTTTCCTCTACCTTCCAGCCTCTTTATAAAGGCTGTAAAATCTTTGATCCGTATCTTCACAATTTTCAATTTTGGGAATAGCTTCATGAATTCCATTTTTGCTTAAGATGTGATTTCCATCAATTCGATCTTCAACTTTATTTTATTCCCTTGATTTGACAGAAAATTTCAAAATTCATAACAGTTCCAGGATTTCATCTATGATTCGATATAGATATATTTGTAAGTTATTTTAACTTAAATTAATCAATTAAAACAACATGTATGAATTCCATTTATGCCTCTCATTGTAACAGGAGATTTCTGAATTTAAATTAATCAGTTAATTTAAATTAATTGAATTTTCGCAGTCAAATTTTACAAAAAATACTTTTTGCGCATTTATGTAAATTAAAATCAAATTGATTGTAGTAAATGGAAAAAAAACAGTACAAACTAAAAATCTTAAATTAAACAAAATTCATAATTAAAAATAAAAAACTTTTATGTGTAAATTACAAAACTTATCATATTTCATTTTATAAAATCTGAACTCATAATTACAAAATCAGAACTTTTGAATATGTAATGTGAACTTTTATTTCTGAAATCTTAACTTTTATGATATTCTCTAAATTAAAATAATTAATTATAAACTTTATTTTATTTCTTTAGTGGACTTTTCGGGCGACATGAAGGTTTCTTCGACTGCATCTAGAGTGGCCACCGTCCCGTAACAGTGTCTGGATTCGTTCTAAACAATCCCTTGCTCTGGAGCAAACCGAGAGGTTAGGAAACTGAGGAGATGAACGGAAATGTATTTTATTTGCTAAGGTATATTTGTATTTGTTATTTTTTTATTACAATTTATTTAATAATTTAATAGTTATTTTATTTTTTGTATTATATATTTTATTTTAATTATTTTATCTTTAATAATAATATTATTCTTGGGGAGAATTAGTATTAATAGGTTACACAAAGGGAGGGTTATCAACAGCAGTTATATATTACAAAGGGAGAGTAGAAGGTGAGTTTTAAGCCGTATTGTAGAGGAGAGAGACGAAGGATTAGATTGTATATAAAAGTTTTACTATCAATAATTGTAAATAGTTTAGTTAATTAATAAGTTGAATTTTATAAATTTAAAGTAGAGATATTGATAAGCCCTATCCCCAAAAGTTCAATCCCCAAATAGAAGAAGTTGACAAAGAGCGCCGTCAACTACTACAACAACGTTGACTCGATCGCTTTGAGAACCTTAATAATCCCATAAATGTCTGTCGTATAACTTAATTTAATAAATGTATAAAATGAAAAATTTTTCATGATATTATTAAATAATAGATAGTGAGGTTCATTATAGAAATCATTTAACAAATTGACGTATGGGACAGTTCAGAGAAAATCTTACGAAAGGACAGTATAAATCTAAAATAAATAATAAAATGATGCTATATTGGATCTTAAATAAATTTTAATTATAGAAATGAAGAGCGTCAAAATCGAACCGGCTTTAGGATCAATTGACTGCACCTGTCACCGAGAGACGGCAACATTACAAAAACCCGAAGATTTGGAAGAGCTATTCAAAAGTTGCGAAAGCCTCTTCTTAAGAAAGTATTCAGAAGTCATCACCGTTACAAAAGACTTCCTCAAACAATCACAGAACACCGTAAACAAATAGCCTTTTTCTGGCAGCCATAAAGCATGACAAGGAAGAGATAGAGCTTTTTCAATAAATTTAAATAGAGCTTTTTCAAATTTTCTCAATACCCTCTACCAGCAATTTTTGCATTCACATTTACACTAGTCCTAACATTAATTTATTTTGTGTGTTATTTTATCTTATTTTATTTGTTTTGAAAACGTATACATTTAAATGTCTCATTATTTTATACGTGTATGTTATTTAATAGTGTTTTCACTCCTCGAATAATTCTTATCTTGAGTTAATTATAATGTGATAACATATTGTTTTAAAGAATGGACCTGTCCTTCACAAGTATAAAGTATAAATGATATAAAAATACCGAAAGAATCCTTCGGTATAAGATGATTAATTTTATTTTAGACAAAAAGGACACTAACAAAAGAGGAACGAAATAAAATGAGAGAATAAGAAAATCGCAACGGATCGAGACTTAGTAACCACAGTTACAAGAAATGAATCAACAGTAGAATTAAAGGAAACTAACTGGCCACTAATATCTACCAGAAAAAGTATACGTATAGCCTAACAACAAGAGGGATCAGTATTATCTACAACTAACACTCCTAGACAAAAGAAGCCACCCCGACTAAGTTCTACATCTTTTCTGAAAACAGTAGATAAATCCAGGATAGTACAATTCGAGGATCAGGAAAACACCCTATCGGACATTGAAAGCAAGTCAAAAACACCTAGTGAACAAGAATTTCATAGTACCGAAGAAGAAACAGTTAACGAGCCAGGAAATAATTCAGCGCGTTCGTTGACATTTAACGCAGCACTTTACGAAGAATATTACAGTATCAAAAATGGCATAGCAACCGACTGGATCGGCTTTATATGGTTCGAACCGGGAACACGTGTTCATTGTGTGACAATCTTTTCTCAAAAAATTAAGCGCCTCCAAATGGAAGTGTTCGACACTTAGTGACACATCGATCATCCAAATTTTCCAGTCATGATAAAGAAAATTATATTCACTCAAATCTGCGTAAATCAATCAAACAATACTAACATATTTACCGATCTGTTCATACAATTAAATCCACTTCTTCAAATTCAACGTCTTTCAATTTAGGAGCGACCTCTCCCATCGATCATATCATCGACATCACGAGCATCATGCTTTTCTGTTTAATCGGACGCGGACAAGGAATCTAACCGTTGGTTCCTGAGATTCTAATCAAATTCCGGAACTCTTTCTCCTCCCAATTCGTCACCAATTTTGTGGAGCTGCTCAAATTCGCATTTCTAAACCGAAAATCGCCATTCATAAAATTCTTCGATGAACAATCGCAAATATCAGCCAGTTTGTACATTAATTTAATTTATTTTTCCAACACTACTAATTTTTTCAACTTTGGTTATCAAAAACAAATTTCGAATTCAATGACGTCCGATTAATTTTTTTTAAAATTTCGCCCAAAAATTTACATAAACGTTATTTGATTTAAAGAACAATCGTAATTTATTTACAATTTCAAACAACTCGAAAAATATATACTTTTATATGCCATTTTGGCAACCTTTTTTTCTTTTAATTTTTAAAACCCTTTTCTTTATTTTATTTATTAAAAACAAAAACATTTTTTATGTAAATCAAATTTACGTTTTAAATAAAATGTCAACAAAGCGATCAATTTTTTTTATTTTCAATGTTTTTACAAATGTTCACTAAGGAATTATTGTAATAATTCGATGTAAGACTATTATCAACGCCAAAGGTTTCCCCCAACAGACAAAATTAATCTATGAGAAACAAATGGAAATGGTAATTTAAAGAATGTAAAATTCCAGAGGAAGAATTAACAGTTATTAAAATCAAGAAGCCAACAGAAACTACATCGATTACAAAAATCGATTCGAAATTTCAGAATTATGGTACCGTGGAATTAACATCAATATGTCTTTACGACGGATATTGTCAGGATTAGACACAAAACCCAAAATGCGAACAAATCAAAAAAATAAAGAAGTAAATTATCAATTCCAATTTCGTCAACAATTCACCTTCCAAATATTTTAGTTTAGTTCATTGATTCTATATAAGACTTTTTGGTTATTTATTGCTGCCATCTATAACAACGACTTGCTGAACTCCATTATCGATGTTCTTTTGTTACTAGCTAATTACCCCGGTTCTATCTATATCACCCCTATTAAGAACACCAACATGGGTTTTCAAACTTTTATTTTCAATACAGTCAGAATTGTCTTTTGGACAATTCTCAGAAAAACTCTCGTCATTCGACATCGTTCTAAATTGATAATTTTTTGTTAATGTTTGTTAATAAAAAATTATTCGAACAAATTTTTCATTATTTTCTGATTTTATTTTTACAGTTCAAATTTGGTAATTTTAATATTAATTTTATTTACATATTAATTTTATTTAAAAAATATTTTATTGAAAGAAGGAACATTTATTTAATTCAAAACTT
>MQRK01249112.1:0-22407 GCA_001938485.1 Girardia tigrina
TGTCATCAAAGATTTGAATTATTATTATTATTTGTGACTTGTTGATATTTGTTATTTGAAATAAAGTTTGATAAAAGAATTTGTGTTTATTATTCATATATTTATGTTGGAAGACCTTTTGAATAATTGGAGTCAGATCAAAAGATAAAAGATTATTGATTGAGAATTATTGATAAAAGATTATTGATTGAGAATTAAAGATAAAAGATTATTGATTGAGAATTATTGATCAAAGATTATTGATTAAAGAATTAAGAAAAGAGATTTACGATTAAAGATAGAGATTTAAGTTTTGTGTTTTAAAAAGTGAATAATTGAATTAAAGATAATTTTTAATAATTTAAAAACCCAACAGTATTTAAAATAATTGTAGGTAAAAAGGCTTTTAAACTGAAATATTGATAAGAAATAAAATTTTTGTGTTAATGAGTCTTAACCTCGATCAAGAACCCAACACTGTCAATATATATGATTGTGGTGCCCATCGGCATACATAAAAAACATTCTTAAAATTAATTAAAAAAATTATGTAAGTGTGTTTAAATAAACGGTTGTTGATAACACAAATTTAAAGTGGAATATTAGTCAAAAAAATTTAAATCGTTTTCCGATAATAATAAATCAATAGAAATATCCAAGCATAGAGAAAATTGATAGAAAATTATAGAACATGAAGTTAACAAATACCAACATAATCATTCGAAGAGTCCTACATTAATCGGACGCCATCAAATAATTGATATCGAATAGACATCTCCGAGAAAACCAATTATAACTCAAGAAATAATGATTAAAAATGATACACCCGTTCTCAATTCCTTATACATCGTAGGCAATTAGTTAAATACCTATATGAAATAAATTATAAAAATTAATGAATATATAGTCTAAAAATAAACAAACCGATAAGAATGGATGGCGTGTGTATCTTCTTATAGTCTAAATCATAAAGATATATTTATAATAAATGAACATACAAGCACAATTGAAAGCACACACAATACATTCGGAGAATACACACACAAAAAACTTCATACACACATAATTTGAAGGTAATATGTTAGAGGTAAAGGCAATTAATTAAATTTAAAAAATATTTTTAAAAAGTAATAAAGATTGACAAAATGGACGCACAATTTTCAGATATAAGCAACGCTTCATCGGATACACAAAGTTGTCGAGAAGAAAAGTGAAATTTAAGAAAAAAATAAAATAACGTCAACTTTGCAGTATATCAAACGACTCAGAGAGGACCGTGCCGTTCAAGAAGAGAGATAGGAAATGGTAATTTCTGAAATAAAATAATAAAATTTGATTTTAACGGCAGGGTATCTCAAGTTGACAAAGGAGACTTGTTGAAGCATTTGAGAAGGATAACAATTATATCTTTCTTGGGTCTCAAATGGAAATAAAACGGCGCACCGTCAACAGCATCATTTACCGATTCAGAAAAACTGGGAAAATAAGCAGTGAGCACATTGGAGGGTATAAAAAGTTTATCATCAATGATGCATCTGTAATTAAAATATTAGATTTCATAGAGGAATACCCTGAGGCCACATTAAAGGAAATCAAAAACTTTTTAACATAGTGGGTTGGAGTCTCCTGCACCACCTCAACCATTGCCAGATTTTTAGATGTCAGATTTTTTTCAGTAAAGAAAGTTGTGAAGAATGGAAATTGTGATCGGGTTAAAGAGTTACGATCAAAATATGTCCTCAGAGTGTTGGATGAAATATGGTCTTCGATTCAATGTATATTCGTTGATGAGATCGCCAACTGTTCCGATAGTAGTGTAAGTTAGGCTGCATCTGTATCCTTTAGGTGTGTGGTATGATTCACTATCCCATGGCATAACAGGGCAACAGTGAACCGTGCCATGCCCAACCGTATCTACAATCTTGTCCTCTATCTTGGCGAGCTCTTCCATTGGCAGATAGTCGGATGCGGCCGATATAGTCCAATGCGTGTCTGGTAGTGCCTGTAGAAAGAACTTACGCAGTTGTCAGTTATCGCTGGGTTGATACACCTGAGATCGGCGGTGATTTTCTGCAGGTACGGTGGGGGTCTCAGAACCCCCATTTGCTATACTCGGAAGTACAGTTCAAAAGGTCTTCGAACGATTAGACATGCGCTTTCTGACACAACTGGTCGTATGGTAGTCTGAGGACCATGATTGCCGGAATTTCCTTGTTTACTGTGTGTAGTTTTTTCACAGGTAGCGTGGTCATAAGGTGATGGAACAGTGCATGTTGACTTTTTAAGGTTTTCAGACGGAACTCTATCAGTCCCAGTCAGCTTCTAAGTGATCCCTCTTCCTCTGGAAAAAAAGAGTGGCTGGTAATTTTAGAACATGTATTTCAGATTGTTGTTGCAATAGTAGTGGGTTGGTGGCTTTGTTACGGTCGGTCCCACATAAGAAAGAAACTTGGTACCTGAGGGTCGTGTCGGTAGTGATACCGTATTGCCTGGTTGAACCTGTGGTATAGTGTGACTGCATACCCGGTGCAGTTGTTAAGAATCTCAATAAGATCTCCCACAAGACTGTTGATTGAAATCTTGATTCTCATGGCAATGTCACCCCGAATGGTTATCATGATATTGTTGGGGCTCGATGTTTTGTCCAGCCCCTGCGGTTTGTCGTCGGAATAAATGATTGCGTGCAGTGCGCCAAGTATTGAAACGGTCAGTTTGCGTCTTCCTGCTCGATCGTGAAGACCCGTAAAAGTGGATCAGTGAGTCGATACCAGAGAATAATTTGGTAAAAGCATATTAAAAACAAGTGAGAAATTCAATAGATTTATTTTCCAATATTTACAGTTGCTCATTCAAACGTGGACTTCATTATTATCTATCATTTAGTTCGTTTAAACAATTGTCAATATATTATACAGTTATTATTTTTTGTTTTTTTTATTTAGTCAATATTTTGTTGATAAACTCAAAGATGAAATATAGATTCATTTGATACGTGTCATTCCTATCGGCATCGTAGTTGCGGTCAAAATGAAATAGAAAACCATCGTGACAGTAAATTTGGTAATATGAATACTGATTTTTGTCTCTTCTCTAGTCGGTAAGTTAGCGAGTAGATTGGTATGAGAGTAATGTTCGAAATGAATTATAGTTTAGAAAAATTATTGAGCAAGAAATATTGTTCAATTGAAATTCACGTGGTATAAATCGATGTTGTTTTTAGAAATATTATAATTGTGGTGTGATAATTGTGATTACACTAGTTTTTATATTATTTTCGGAGTGTAGTCAGGCTGTGTTTCCGGATTTAAAAGGCAATTAGTTGTTCATTGCAAGTTGTTGTAGACAGATAAAGGTAAAAGGGAGACAATGAGTAACACAAAAGTATTTACACAATATACAGTTTTAGTTAGAATGTAACTATTTTCTATTAAAATTGGGAGTCACGGCTTCCCTGCCAAATGCTCACAAGGGTCTCTAATAATTTAGATACATCAGTGTTTTTAGTTCAGTTGTCATTCTGGATAAACCTATTTGTTCAATTTGAGTTCAATTGCAAGCATAGACAATCCTCAGTTCTCACTCTATTCGAGCTTGATCATCGTTAATTATGTATTCTTCGATATGAGTAGGGAATAAATTGTAGCTCCTTTAGGGGATTGATAACGAATTCCTCCGGTGAGACGTTTGAGTCGTGTTGCTCTCTTTTTCTGTTGATAATTGCAGTAATATCTTTCGAGATTTATGTTCATCAGCGTGACCAGGTTTGAGAGTGTGGATGAAGAGGTTAAAACAATAATAAATTTACCTGTATTGGATTGCATTTTTTCATCTTTTTTAATCCTTAAGAGCATTCTATGCCTGTCGATTTGATGTTTGTCAATTTATTTTTATTATTTTTGTTATGGTAGACATCTTGAGGCAATTTTCTTTAACTTTGTTTTCCGACCTAAGCTTTATAAACAGGAACTCCAGTGAAGTTAAATATTTCCAATTTTTTTGAAAAGCTTTGTCCTCATATTGTACTGTTGTGGTTTGATAGTTATCGCCGATGATGAGATATTCTTGATGGTACATAGATAAATAATTATTTTCGAATCATGTAGTATATGTGGCTATCAGTCGAATTGATATTATCCAAAGTATATACAGATAACTTTTGCATTCATTTATTAAGAACTTGGGTCTGTTTCGATATGCTTGTTGATAAAATCGTGAGAAAACTTGATAGGTTAGTATCATGGGGTTCCACAATTGGTTGGATTGATCGTTCATTATATTCTGAAATAAAGCCAATCCTTTTATTTGTTCTCTAAACAAACGATGATACCAAAAATAAAAAATCCGATCCGTGGATGCCTGTATCCGGGATCCAGCTGAATAATATAGGGTGCAATTTTGAAGGTGTATCTCAGTATAACTTTGGACATAGTTTTGCTCTTTTTCCTACTGAATTTTGAGCACTCCTATCCTGATCATCACTTGGGACATTTTGTATTTGGAGTCGGATTTATTAGAGTTGTGCTCCTGTTTATCAGTTTGGATAATACACAGTATTATCATCGATTTGCATAATATTAGTGGGTCTTCTATTTGGGGTTTGATATTTGACATCACTACATTATATTGATCGAAGCGAAATCACAAAAATTCAATAAACTTTAAAAGCAATATTTGAAATCCAAAGAGGAAATTTTGTGCCATCCTATTTCGAACGAAAATAATCTTTTACTTTTTGAAGACATTTAAAATATACCTATTTTTCTTACTAGTTTTGTCTTGCCGGACAATACTGCTGTTACTATTTCGAATTTTATTTTACAAGCTTTGATTTTTTTTCCTTAAATACAAGTAATATCGTAATATGTAATATCGATATTGCTAAATAAAGTTTATGATATAAATATAGTTTTTTTTCAAGAAGGCTTTAAGCCCTACCATTAGCAGATTCCATAAATCTTACTTTTATCATCATATTATAAAAAAAACAATAAACGATTAAATTAAATCAAAAACTAGATTTAATTTAATTAAAAATAGAAAAAAAACATAATGTAAATCAATATTAGTAATTATAAATATTTAAAATTATTATATTAATTATTTACAAAAAAATCAGTTGTTTTAGTTGAATTTTTTTTCTGACGTCAGCAGTAATAAATTGCAATTTTATTTTCAGTGAATTACTAAAATACACTGTTGTATATATCTAATAATGATAAAATCAATAAAAGTTGAAGAAGATTAATATTTATTATATAACATATTATTTAAACAAATTCAAATTGTTTTTATATATTTTCAGTTTTTTTAATTTTTTAAAATATATTATCATAAAATGAAATTGTAACATGTTTATGATGCTTCCAATATCCATACATATAAAGTTCATAGAGAATTTTCAATACATCTACATGAAGATTGTGTAAAATGAAAAACATAAACAATGATAGTGAAAATTGATGCAAGGCACCTCGACGACAACCAATTTTATACTTATACATTCAATTTTATATTCTAATTATTTTCTAATAATTTAAAAATTAAAAAAAACTGAAAATATGTAAAAACAATTTGAATTTGTTTAAATAATATGTTATATAATAAATATTAATCTTCTTCAACTTTTATTGATTGTAGAAATACAATCAGTCTCCAACCAGAGCAATACAAAAGGAAATATACCTTGGCTCTGGTCCGTGAAAATTGAAATCACTATTCCCAACTCGATTAGACAAAAAGAAAATATAATTATTATTAGGTTCGTGATTAAAATTGGAAGTCATAATTTTGTAAACTTTATTTCTACTACAATTTTTCAAATTGAAACAAATTTATGAGGAACAATATTTTAATTACATAATCCAGATCTCAAAATTCTAAATATAAATAATAATATCGATAAATATATAAATGTTATTTTATTCAATTTTGCATAAATTTAGATCTTTAAAAATATTTTAAAAATTCAAGTCTAAAATATCTTTCTTTGATTTTAAATCATTCGATTATAAATTATTTCTTTTTAATAAAACCTTTTATTTTTAATAAAATTTGAAAAATAACTTACAAATTTAAAATACAAAAATATTTAGCAATATTTAAATTTATTATTATTTAATAGAGATTCATTAATTATAAAATTTTTAATATATATATATATATATATATATATATATATATATATATTAAAAAGTGAACGCCATTTTTCACAATTTATTTTCGTAATTAATTTCGGCGGATTACCCGCTATCTTCAGGCTAAATTAACACTGACTTTTTGCAGCTTATATATGAGAAAGATGGTTATGCAATCAATCATGTAGTAAAGGTTCTATTTGAAAATGTTTAACAGAGAAGTTGAGTGAGAAGCTTGGATATTAATTTTTGGATCCATGGATCTTATTAATAAGGCCTCACACGTTACTCTCTCCCCGTAATTTTTAAATCGATTACACAGAATTTTAAAATCATTTTCACCGATTTTCTTTTTACATTTTAAATTATGTTCGGCAATATTGCTCCCATTATCCAACCGACTATGCTCTTTGATCCGTTTGCAGAGATGACGAGATGTCTCTCCAATGTATGTGGCGTTACACCCATTAAGGTATATTTATAAACAAGATCGGAGCACAAACCGAGAGGAGTGGGAGATTTATTACTGAACATATCACGAATTTTATATGATTGGGAAATAATTTTTAGATTCATGGTATTTGGGATCAAACTTTTAAAAATTGATGATTTTAAATGTTTAAAACCCTCTGAATAAGGAATCGATAAGATATACCTTGATTCAAGTGGGTTATAATTTGTATTAGGGGAAATGGTTTGATGAATCATATTATTAAGATTTTAATTCATCAAACTTTAGATAAAATATTAAATGAGTCAAATAGTAATAATAAAAATCTTAATAATACGATTCATCAAACCATTTTTTTAATTAATTTTTTATTTTAGAGATTATTTATAACAATGAATTATTTCCAAAAATTTAAAGAATGAGCTTGTTCTTTTTTTAAGACTTTAAAAGGTTTTTATTTTAAAGAATTATTTCATTTTAATTAATCGAACATTATTTTCAATTTATTTAAAATACAAATATGATTTTTAAAAATATCAAAAATTTAAAGTTCACCAAAAGGAAATCCAACAATTATTATGGATGGAGGACTAAATTAACCAAACTTAGTAGATCTAATGTTTGATGAATTTAGTCCGAATTATTTCGATGCAAATGATTATAAAAATGAGATAACAACAAAATTCACAATCGTCTATTACAATTAAATAACTTTAATTAATATAACCTTTATGGTAGTAAGAAATCAATCACGGTATAATTACAAATATAGTCTGATATTTTATTATTTTATTCTATTATTATTTATTTTATTATTTTATTTTATTTTATTCGTCGTATTCATAAAAAAAAAAAATTTTCGTATTCATCTTGTTCGGAAATTGCTAACAGCATAATAAATTCGTCGGTAAGTAATTTTAAAATTTCTGATTAATTGTATATTGATTTCTAATTTTAATTTAAATTCGAAATTTATTTTATGATAATATAATTAGCTTTTTATTTTTCTTTTCTGTAACCTTCTTTATTTCTTTTGACAATTTACTTTTTACCTTTAATTATTTTTCTTCGTCATCTCTATCAATAGGCTCGTCTTTTGAAATAGTTTAAATATTTTCTTTTGGAGGTTTTCTTGTCTTTGTCATTTCCTCAGTATGCACAAAAAAAATCAAATAAAAAAATAAAAAGCATAGACTGACACAATACAACAATCTACTACATATATATAAAAATACATATCCGCCGTGATTAGTAAATCAACCCATGCAGAGGGCAACGGCAAAAGTCGTGACACACATACTAAAAAAAACAAATAAAAGCAAACAAACCCATCCAAAAATAAAAATGAGGACTGACGACACGAATGTGAAAACATCAATCTCAGACCATTTGAAACGAATGAAATGTAATTAATTTAGAGGTATTACAGAGATAATAAAGTGCACATATTTTTTTACAATTCTATTGTAATTTTTTTGGTATTTATTGAAGTTTGTTTTTGTATATAATTATGTTGATTTCTGAAAATTTTCTAATATATAAAGATTGATCAGCACACTCAAACGGAAGAAATATTGATTAACTGATAAACAAAGTTTATTTTATATCAATATAAACAATAGTTTAAAAAATTTAAATATTTTCGGAAATAGATAATTATTATTGTTTCGGAATTTCAAATAATATTTATTTATAAAATTTATGATTATTATTTATATCAACATTCATCTTCTTTTTTCGAACACAAATATCAATTAATTTTTTTTATCAGACAATGAATGGCAAACCACTGAATTATATGTACTTTTTTACACAATATATATACAAAAAATGTATATTCAAAAATCCATTATGATCAAAGTTATTGTTCTTATCACTAATTAAAATTAAATTAAATATTTTACATTTAAATTAAAAAAGTCTTTGTTTGGGTTGGATTAATGAACTTTTACTGATGAATCATCAAGAGTATTTTTAAATCATGAGTCGATTTTCTCACTTCGACTTGCTGACCAATCAAAGTGAGCCATGAATCAGTTTGAGAGATGAAATGTAACATTTTTCTATGATTTATAATTTTTTTCTGAATTGAAATTTTTTCTGATTTCGATATATTTTTGATTTGATATTTCTCAATACGCGATTTGTTTTCGTGACACAATTTTTCCTGATTAACTGATTTGGAATTCACTGTTTTCATAAGTTAAGTTTTGAATTTTGTTATAGCTGATAAAAGTGATTATTTTGAAATATTTGTCTAGTAAAGAGTTAAAAAAAACTTTTGACTATTTATCTTTGATTTAATTGTTTTTGAACTTTGACGAAATCCTTTTGCTTTGGTGATACCAATATTTAAAATTAGTCGATTAGATTTCCGGAATTTTAAATTCAAAAGTAAAGGGTCCCTCACCATAGACTCCGCTACCACCGGTAAGTCTCTAGTGCAACTTAGACACTAACAGTTACAAATATGTTTTTTATTTAAATAAAATTTACACATCAATCTGAATCAAAATAAACAACATATTTTTATCAAAATTAAAATATATATTTATTTTTATTAAATATACATACATTTTATTTCATAATAATATTAACAGCAGTTATTTATCAAAGTTAAATATTTACAAATGTATATAAATATTTCAAAATTAAATTATATATTTATACTTTAATTGAATTTAAATGAATATTTACAATAAAATTCTAAAAATCTTGTATATTATATTATCGCTGTTAGGAAGAATATAAGTATTATAAATTATTATTATCAAATTATTGTTTAGAATTATCATTCAAATCTTTATTAATTTATTTAAAATTAATTAAATATGGTTCCAATTATTTAGTAAATAGTTTTCGCATGTTTTATGTTTTGTTTTAATCAGAATAAATTTTTGGTCACAAGTTTGAATTCCTATTATTAATTCAATTTAGATATCGACTAACATGGCGACCACGTTCAGTTATTGGAAGAATCTGGTTCCCGAAACTTACAATGGAGAAAAAAACTTAGAAGAATTTATCGAAGAATGCAGAAGATTTTTCGAAGTATCCGGCACCGACCCAAATCTAAAAGAAATTATGGCTAAGGCATTTCTTTCCAGAGATTTAATTCCAGTCTATGAGCAAGTGGACCTAAATATCGTGGAGTTTGAGGAAAGACTCAGAAGAGTATTTTCCAAACCTTCATCGTTAATGCAGGATTTTATGAATTTATATTCATACGAAAAAGGTTCGGATGGAGCAAATTTGTACTTCGATATAATCGGAAAATTAGTTAAAAAATTAATGTCACATAATGGGATGAAAAAGAATTAATGGCGTATTTTTTGGTACATTGTACCAAGAATAGCACTATCAAAAAGGAATTACGTTTACGAGATGCCAATGACGTGGAGTAGATCAAAGAAGTTATTCGGAAGATTGAAAGTATTGAAAGAGAAGAAGAATCAAATCAAATATCAGCAGTCAATCGAAAAGAAACGTTTACCAAAATCGTACAAAAGCGCCAACAATTTTCAAATTCACAGTTAGTAAAATCACCTGTGGAAAGAACAAAATGGAATCAGGCAAACAATGAACATTCGAGAAACCTAGTTGTATGTTGGAGCTGTCAGAAAGAGGGGCATATTAGCAGAAATTGTCCCAACAAGCAAATCAAGTGCCATGCATGTCAAGAACATGGACATATCCGAAGAGAATGTCTAAATATAAAGTGCAGTCATTGTAAAAAATATGGTCATTTTAGTTTTCAGTGCTGGCAGAAACTACAAGGAGATTATCAAAAACAGAGAAATTATTTTGGAATGAATGGCAACAGAACGAAACAAAACATTACAGTTTTAGGCGACAATTGTGAAGAGATCGAGACTTATGATGGAGAACAGCAGGAAAGAGATCAGATCCCAAACGATCAGGCTCCATCAAGGCGAGAAGTGATAGGAGCCATTTGTTAACATGAAAGAAATTTCTGGAACCATTCATTTGCAATTTAAAGTATTGTAATTGTGTAAATAGTAATTTTTTATTTGATAATTGTAATAATAATATTTTTTTGAATGATAATTATAATAACGATAATGATATTAATAAATATTTTAAAAGTAGTGATTGGCTGAATATAATAAACAGGAAGTCTGTAAATAATTAATCTATATTAAAGAATAGGGATAAAAGTAAAATTTTTAATTTTAAATTAGATAATATTAACCCAATAGAAAATAATCGATTGCGTTACATATCTAACACTTGTGTATCAAATGATAAAATTAAAAAAGTGTCAAGCGCATTATGTAATAAAATGGATGATAATATTTTAAAATCTAAATTATGTAATATGAAAATAAAATATGATAAAATTGATGGAAGACCTCAGATGGTAATTAAATGTAACGATCAATATTTTTCTTATTTAGTTGATACAGGTGCCCGTATAAATGTTATGAGTAAGGATGTAGTTAATAAGTTAAGAATAATTCCAAATAAAAGTATAATATTAATAAAAGTATTTTAAGAAAATTTTTGTTTAAATTAATTGAAGTTAAATAGAAGTATTTACTTATTTACCATATTAAATATAAAAGATATATAAATAATAGAATTAGAATTTAATAAAAAAAAGAAATAAACGAAAAGAATGTTTATGATGAAAAAGAAAAATTATATTTTAAAAAGATAAATAAAAATGAATTATATTTAAAAGGTAGTATAAAAGGAGAAAAAGTTTAAAGAAAGAGGAAGAAAAATTATTTTAATTAATTAAAGGTAAAAGTACAAATCCTAATTATATTTTTGCGTTGGTTTGTTTATGTGGAATCATTAATCACTGAACTATTTAGAATCAGCTGATTGCCACGTCAATAAACAAACTATCTTATATAAAAGGAAAAGCAGAATTTTAAAGAGGACACAAAAAAGAAACTGAATACTGAATTTGAATAAAAAGCCAATTGAAGAAACGATCGATTTAGTTAAAAAAGTACGAGCCATAAAATAATTATATATATTTATATTTTCGGTAATATATCTATATATATATATATATTTTTATTAAATTACTTGTGGACAAGAGCATTTCCTCTTCTCACTCTACCTAAAATATAAATTCATAAATAGATAGTTTTCTTTTAAAATATTTCAAAAGATTGTCTTGTGTACATAATTAAATATATTTTGAAAATACAAACCTTAGCGTTTTTGATTTCTTGTTGAATTACTTATAACTTTCACCTTATCCCAACAAAAGCAACAATGATAATATTATTTGCGCTAATGGAAGTGCATTAAACATGCTAGGAATTTTCGTTCCAAAAATTGAAATAGGTGAAATTTATAAGTTCATTAAATATTTTATTGCTGAAGAAGTATCGACTTTCATTATATGTGGTATGGAATTTTTAAATGACTTCAATATTCACTTAAAAATAGGAAAAGAAATATTAAATGAAAGTGGAAATAATTTGGATCAAAGTAACTGTAATGAGATATGTAGTATTAGTGCTAAATTTGTATTACAGGTACTAAATAGTATCAGATTAAAAATATTGTGGAGATATTGCAAATAGGATTAGACTCTTCTCTTTATAAAATAATAAAAAAAACATTTTGATTTATTTTATGGCATATAAATAGGATGTGGGTTGCACAAAACTTTTGAAACATACAATTGTTACAAAGGGTGATACCATTTGAATGAAACCGAGAAGACAACCAGCAAATTTAGAAAATAAAATTGAAGAATTGATAAAAAAATCTGGAAGACAACAACATAATAAAACGATGCAATTCATCCAGGAACGCACCTATGGTTTGTGTGTGGAAAAAAGACAAACAGGAAATAAGACGTCGTTTGGATTTTAGGCAATTAAATAAAGTGACCGAAAGACAGGCTTATCCGATGTCTAACATCGAGGAAATGCTGGATTCGCTTAATGGAGCTCGTTTCTTTAGCACCATTGATTTAGGAAATGCGTATTACCAAGTGGAGTTAAACAAATAATCAAAATTGAAAACGGCTTTTTCTACAAAAAGCGGTCAATTTTGTTTTAACCGCATGCCATTTGGAATAGCGGCAGCTCCTGCAACTTTTCAAAGACTGATGAACACGGTTTTGGGCGATATGTTATGGAAGGAAGCCTTAGTCTATTTAGATGATATTCTAGTATTTTTCAAAGACCATGCATGAACATATTTTGAAACTAAATAAATTGTTAGATAAAATTAAATGCACCTGTCTTAAGATCAGTCCAGAAAAATATCAATTGCATAAAAGTAAAACGAAATTTTTAGGTCACATAATCGATGAACATAATCGAGTTAGAACCGATTCAGATAAATTAGAATTGATCAAAAAAATTGAAAGACCAAACTGTATATGAGAAGTTTTTTGGGCCTGTGCAATTATTATAGAAAATTTATAAAAAAATATTCAAATCTTTCAAGGCATTTTGAAAACCCTCAGTGGAAGCAATAAGGAAAAACTATTTTGGAATGACGAATGTGAGAAATCATTTCTTCAATTGAAAGACGCTTTAACAAAAACACTAGTTTTTGCGTATCCTGATTTCAATAAGGATTTCATTTTAGATACCGATGCTAGTCATAACACGATCGGTGCAGTTTTATCTCAGTTAGAAGGAAATGATGAAGTAAATAAATAGATGAAGGAAATGAAAAAGTAATTGTGTGTAGATCCCACGCTATTAACAAGTACGAAATCGAATACTGCATAACAAGAAAAGAATTGTTAGCAATTTATTTTTTCACACAACACTTTAAGCATTATCTATTTGGTAGACAATTTACTTTAAGAACGGACCACAAAGCTATAACATATATGATCACGACTAAGAAACCAATAACATCCCAGTTTCAAACTTGGCTAAACTTCTTAAGCAGTTTAGATATGAAATTAGAGTATAGAAAAAGTTTGCATCATTCAAATGTAGATGCTTTATCAAGGAGAGATTGGGATATGTGCTGTCAATGTCAAATACAACACGAGGAGGCTAAAAAAGAAAAAATTGAAGACCAAAATTTTAGCAACACTTTCTGTATCAGATGTTATACGATGGCAACATGATAGTAGAGAAATTGAGGAAATTAAAAGACGGATTAACGATTTTGAAATAGATGAATATATGTTAAAAGAAGGAGTAGTAATGACACGAGATGAAAAAATATGGATTCCGGATAATAACAGAGATAAATTTATTCAATATATTCATTTATTATTGTGTCATGCTAGTATGGAAAAGATTCTCAATTACATAGAAGATATTTATGCAATGAAAGACATTAAAAAAGGTCAAGGAAATAATTTAAACTTGTGAGGGGTGTTAAAAAAGGAAGGTACTAACAACTGGAACAAAAGAAGTCATCATCAAACAACAATGCATTTGAATCAATCTTTATTGATTTTTGAGGGCCTCTTAAGACATATTAGGAAAAAGTACATATTAGGTATAATTGACCAGTTTAGTAGATATGATTTACTGACCGCAATAACTAAACAGGATGAAGAGACAACATCGAAAACTATTTTAAACAATTGGATTTTGAAATTCATGTTGATCGGGGAAGAACTTTTGAATCAAATTTAATTAGAACGATGTTTGAAAAGCTCCAGATCAAGTTAGAATTTTCAAGCCCATACCACCATAATATAAATGGAATAATTGAGAGGCAATATATGACTATTCGAGATTATATTAACACGACAGTAGAGACAAATAGAAGCAAAACCTGGGTGGATATACTTCCTGAAATTAAATTTTGTTAAAATGCAACTGTCTAAAAATCATTAAAAATGAGTCCGGTCGAAATAGTTTTCGGTTTTAAAATCAACAGAGAATGGGGTGACACAGATAGAACTAATAACAGAGATGAATAAATACAAGCAGCTATAAAAAATCAAAAATTAGTTAATTATCAAAATGAAAATAGGGAAATAGACATTTTTAAATAAATGAGGAAGTTTTAGTAAAAAAAGAAGGTCGTGTGAAAGACGATAACAGATATAAAGGACCGTATCGAGTAACTAAAAAGATTCACGATCGTAGTTATGAGTTGGAAAATAATACTGAAAAAAATACGTAATATAGAGTGGCTAAGATCTTTTAAGAAAGGGGGATGTTAGGAAGAATATAAGTATTATAAATTATTATTATCAAATTATTGTTTAGAATTATCATTCAAATCTTTATTAATTTATTTAAAATTAATTAAATATGGTTCCAATTATTTTGTAATTAATTCTCACATGTTTTATGTTTTGTTTTAATCAGAATAAATTCCTGTAAGATAATCTAGGAACACATTTGTAATAAAAGAAAGGTAATATTGCGAAACATAAAACTTGAACATAAATATCCAAAACTATAAAATTCTGTGCATTCAATCGAAGAATTATTGGGAGTGATATGTGATATTTTATAATTAAGGATTCTAATCTTTGGATTCTAGAATTAATGTTCGAAATGCACTCTCGACAACTTAATTGAGAGTTTTTAAATAATTTATTGACAACTTATTGTTTATATAATATTTAATGACAATATGTAACGTGATAAGTAATTTTCGTTTTTAAAAATCAGTTATTCGGAAGATGACAATTTAAATCGTTGTAATTAATAAACAACATAGTAAATTTTAATATGCTTATTAATTATTAGGGCATGTAATTTAATGACCTTAAAAATAAAAAAAAATGACTATTTTATTTCCTCTTTCCGGGTGAGATATTATTTTGTTCTTCCCCTCTGCCAAAAGTGTCGCCACCGTCACCAATCCGCGCAGTCACACCACTGCGCCACCCATTCTGTTATCAATGATTATTATTATTATTATTTAAAAATGTGAAGGAAACGACATCATTTATTAAAGCCTCTAATTGAGATCAAAATTGAATATGTGTAAATATAATAACAACAAGCTCCGAAACGTCCAGGAATTAAAGCAGCTTACACCGATATTTTTCTGTACCCTGCGTAGACATCGCATAATTTTTTTTTAGGAAGTTTAAAATTTAAAAAAAAAAATCAGTTAGGAAGTTTAAAATTTGTTAAAATTTTCTAAATTTTATTCTCTATCAAACATTAAATTAAAATTCTTACATTAAAATTCAAATTACGAATTCATAATTAAAAATTATTAATAAATTTAAATAATAAAATGAATCAAAATTATAAAATTCTAAAAAGAAAAATTAAAAAAAAACATTCACATTTATATTTTAGTCGAAAAAACATTTGTTTTACTTAATCAATTTAATTATTCCGACAAAGATCAAATTTCAAATTGCCATTTTGTACTCAAATAATTCTTAAAAAATTGACAATTATTTTTAAATGGACAACATTGAAGAGAATAATAAATCTAAAAAAGGACTTGGTATTTGTTTTCAACAATATTTCATTCTAAATATTCGATATATTTCTTTTATTTCTTCATCAGATGAATCGGATTTCCATCAGCAACGTCTACCGTCATGGAATCCCATAATCCTGATCAGTACGATCTATCCATTGTTCGGATGTGCTGGACTTACATTCATATTGATTGGAATCGCTCTGTTGTTTGCGTCCATGTCAATAAACGAGCGCAAGATCGATTACACGAACTGCCAGGAGTACAACGCATCGCTAGACTCGTGGATGAACAACACTTGTGCTGAAGTTCTCGACAGGAATCGCACGAGCAACTTCGAATCATGCTCGTGTAAAGTTGAATTTGACCTGACAAAAGAATTTCGGGTTTGATTTTCAAATATTCATATTTTTCAAACTTATTAAAAATATTTTTAATGATAAATTACCATTTTAACCCTCCGATCGCGTATTATTTTAGTGCATGCGCATTTTACCAACTCGCACGTTCGTACGGCAACTCAGAATCGGCTTTGTTTACTACAGAAAGACAGCTTGCACGGGCAAACAGCTGGATAGCAACGTGAGAAAACATAAATAAATGCGAGCATGTCCCAATCGCGGGATGCGTATAATTTTACTAGTAGATGCTGCACGTGTAAATCACGGGATACCCGGTCACAGGGTTAAGTTGATTTCTTTTACAAGGATATTGATAATTTCATAGAGAATAATAATATAGCGATTTATTAATAATTATATTGAGATTAATTATAATTATAAGTAAGTTGATTAACCTTTCGCTACTAGCTTGGCGTTTAGAACACAAGTTATCTGGTGGCGTCTGAGAGACACCACACATATTTTCCACATAGTTTTTTATCTTTTCCCAGAATAAATGTTGAACTATCATTGTCAGTATCTGTAGAATATCTGTCTTCATCTGTAGAATTTTCATTGTCAGTTTCAGATAGATATTCTTCTTTATTGTTTATTTTGTCGTCATCTGCACTATCAATTGCATTTGACAATTCGGAATTCGATGAATTTATTATTTCCCGTAAATATTCTGCGTCTTTTTTATCCATAGGATTGAACAATTTTTTTCCTATCCATATTAATCTATAATTATAAAATTTAAAAAATAAATAATCAGATAACTGTTGTAAACACAAAAAACGATCGTTTGACACTTGTATACAAAATAATTCCTTTTGAATTACCGCAATAAAATCTATGAATAGATTGATCGTTAAAACAATAATAGTCGAACAGATACACAAAAAGCAGGGATTATATTCAAAAGGAGACAGAAAATACAGATTAATAAACGTGATTGGCGTTTGACAGACGCCACGCGCGCAGCGAAACGTTAATCATTATATAACAAAACTAAACAAACACAATCATTTAATCATTTTTGTAAAAACTACACACTAAACACTAAATTAAGATAATATTTTGAATGTTCAAAAAATCCATTAACATCAAAGTTATTGTTCTTATCACTAATTACAATTGTTATGTTATTTTTCATCTCTTCTTTAATTCTTGGGCTCGGTTAAATGTTCTAAAACTAGGTTTCAATACACAATTCAACTGAGGGAAACATGGAGATAAAAATCCAAATCTTATATTTTTTCACTTTGACAAGCCAAGAGTTCGCTACACTTAGGAAATTTAACTTTATACATTAATTTTTTATTTACAAATAAATTCAAGTAATTTCACTCATTTAAAAATGATAAAAATAAGTTCAAATTATATGGGTAAGTTGCGATATTTAAATTTTAAACCTCACTCCCAATAAACTAACATTCTTTCCTTTGTTTTCTGAAACTGATTTATAAACCGGAACATTTTTAGATGAATATTCAAAACCAAAATGAGAATGCAAATTAAATTTTTTTTATCGAGGAATAAAAATTGTTTTAAAGGGATATTTCGATACAAATCGGTGTATCTTTTCTTTCTCCAGTTATTCTTGGAGAATTTCCATTATCTAATATATTCCTTAACCGTTTTCTTATTATCTCCATTTTTTCAGATACCAGGTAACCAACAATTGATATAAATTTATTTCATGTTCGACAATTTATATTTCATTCAATTTTGTGTCAGAGAATTATTCTTTTGAACACTTTCTTTTAAGTTTAACATAACTTGAGAGCTTGGTTTTTAACTTGGTTTCTTGATTAGTTTGCAAACCTCTGTCATCGAATTGATATTGGTAATGAATGGTTGTTATTTTACAATATTAAATAACCTAAATTGTTGGCATTGGCTATTTTCTTAGTGGTCTCACCTTTATTCATTCTATTTTTATTTTTTTAGGACCGCTTCAGTCACTGATGTTCTCTCTCTTTTTTTCATTGTTTCAATTTGTTTCAACGTTGTCAAAATTTTCCATCTTATTTTATTTTTATAATTATATTTTCCAGTTTACCTTTTTAAACTTCCTATATCTTTTGGATCTACAATTACAATAGTTTTTAAAATAATTTTTAATAAATATCTATTTAATTATCAATACCCCTATAAAATATGAATTCTAAATTGATGGTAACATATTTCCTAATTTATCAGTCATAAAATTAAAAAATAGAGTCAAAAAAGAAAAATTTGACTTTGTTGACCTAAAATATATTATTCTAGCTGTATTAGTCAATAAGAAGTAACATTTTGCTTTCAGATCAATCTACTTTTAAACTTTAATTTATAAAATTTTATAGAAATTTACAGAATATAGCATTAGTTAGCAAAATAGAAAAATATAAATTAACTTAATGTAAATGTAAATAAATAAAGGAAGAATTACTTTTGTAAATTTCAAACCAAGATCTACTCAACTATTATTGATATGCTTTAATATTCGAGATTTGTTATTAAAATTTGGTAATGTTATTTATAAATTATAATTTTAATAATTTTTTAAATATAAGTTTTGGAAAAATGTTTATTAAGTCTAATAAATGATTGAATAATTTGAATGATATTATTATTATTATTATTATTATTATTATTACTAGGGACAAGTTTATTTCTATTACGCGCTGACTAACTTCTATCAAAACCACCGGAAATATTTTAGCTCTCGGGATGATAAACAACTGCTTGGGAAGCCAGTTACGGCCGTAACAACTGATTGCGACCCGTATGGTTCGTTCAAGAACGGTAGTACTGTACTGAATTATGCTCCATGCGGCGCAATCGCTAATAGTCTTTTTAACGATACATTTGAACTATTTTATGTTAACGGAACCGACAGACTTAGAGTCAATATGACCAGTAAGGGAATCGCGTGGAGGACTGACACGAACCTGCTCTTTGGCAAACCAAAAGGTTATTAATGAATTTATAGCTTAGGAAATATTTTGGCGAGTGATATGTTGTTTTCATGTTAATATGTTATTTTCCAGAATCTTACCTCTCCTTAATTTATAATTAATTAATAATAGGAATTTAATTTTTTTATCTAATATTTAATATTTTTTAATATTTAAAACAGTTTAATGTTAGTAAGAATATTAGTATTAATAAATTATTATTTAAAACTACAATCGTTCAAATAAATATTAATTTATATAAAATTAATTAAATATGGTTTCAAATATTTCATTATTACGAGGGGTGTTCCAAAAGTTCGCGGACTGAGAGAATATGGCGTGGTCATGTGTGTCCGTGACTGTGACTCGCGGTGTGTGTACGATAACATGAGGGGGAACCAACCAATTTTAATTGAGGTGAACTATCATTGGCTGCCCGTCGGTATGAGTGTGACATACGAATGTATTATTTTTTCATTTTTCTCTCTTGTAGTTAGTATGGAAGAGGCAGTGAAATCTCAACGAGCAATCATCTATTTCCTCTGGAAAGAATACACCCCCACTGCAGATATTGTGCACTGTTTACACCGGGTTTTTGTTGATGCCGCCGTGGGAAGAAAGGCAGACAAGGTGTCAATCATTGGAGGATGATGAACGTAGTGGGCGACCAACAACGTACGGATGTCAAGAAAATGTGAAAGTTATCGAGGAAGTCATTCTTTGTGACAGGCGTTTCTAAAAGTCAGGTGCACCGCATCATGTCAGAGAAGCTGCATATGAGGACACTGACTGCCAGGAGGGTGCCGCGCCTCCTCAACAACGACCAGAAGGCTAATCGAAAGTCTGCTTGTCAAGAACTGCTGCAACTGGTTCATGATCTCGGTGAGGCGTTCTGGTCAGGGATTGTGACAGTGAACGAAACGTGGCTCCCGTTTTATCTTCCTGAAACCAAGAAGCAGTCCCGTCAATGGTGCCGCCCAGGTGACAGACCCCCTTTAAAGGCGAAGACCGTTCCTTCAGCCGGGAAGGTAATGGTTACAGTCTTTTGGGACTGTGATGGGATAATTCACATTGATTACCTGCCAAAGGGGGTCACCATCAACAACGCATACTATACGAACCTGCTCGATAAAGATCTGCGCAAAGCTCTCAAGAACAAACAGCGGGAAATTTGTCATCCATCCCATTATTGCAACAGGAAAATGCACGTCCCCGTACAGCGAAGTTGACTGTCAGTACCGTACAACGATTGGGCTGAACACTTTTTCCTCACCCCCCATATTCACCGGACCTCGCACCGAGTGATTATCACCTTTTCTCGGCATTGAAGAAACCCCTTCGAGGACATCATTTCGCGAATTTGGATGAAATGAAAACAGCAGTCAGTGCGTGGATTGCGGAGACACCGCGTATTTTCTTCGATAATGGTATTAGGAAGTTGACACAGAGGTGGGAAAAGTGTGTGAAACTGAATGGTGATTATATTGAAAAATTCGATAGCGATTCTGATGAGGATTGATCAATTTTGTTAACTAGAATAAACTTTTTGAATTTGTTGTTACTTATCTGTCCGCGAACTTTTGGGACACCCTTCGTAATTCTCGCATTATTGTGAATTTGTTTTACTTATCAAATATATTTTGAGAAACAAATTAACTGTGTAATTCTATATAAAAATACTAACAGTTAATATAGGTTTTCCTGAAAAAACCGCGTTATTTAAGCTCATTTGAAGACTAGTGTTAGTTTAACAATAAGCATTACATTATGTTTATGGATTATAAGATTTCCATACACTAGAATCTATTATTTTTCTATCGAAATTTACATGGAATTCCATGCCGATATATCGATCAAATTAAATTTTTATTACTAGTAAATGGATTATGGAGGTAACAACAAAATATATGTACGTAGTTATAGAAACATTACGTCGAAATAATAAAAAAGCCACTGCAATTTCATCTATCATTGAAACAGCATTGGATGGAGATAAAATCAGTCTCTGCAGAGTTCAAGAAGTGACGAAAGAATTTAAAGATGGCATTAGAAATAACTTTATTCGCAGTGAAGGGAGTGGGAGAAAGAAGATTGAAAAAAGAGTAACGGGCAAAGAAGAAGTTATGACGGACATACAAGATAATAGTAGGATTACTGTTAGAGAGTTTCGTTATGAGTCTTAAGACAACAATGTATGACATAATTTGTAACGACCTACACTTGACATCACAGTTGATAAATGGATACACCATGACTTGTCAGAAAATCAGAAGCATCAATGTATTGAATGTTGCGAAGAAATGTTAAAGCACATTAATGAAACAAAAAGCGTAAAGAGCTATCTATTTTGCACTGATGAGAAATGATTTTACCAGAAACCTTCGAACAATTTTAGGCCACGATGCTCTTGGGTCGTACCAGAAGGCGATGTTTTGAAGAGAGCTAGGAAGACGATATCAGAAAATAAAAGGATGCGTATGATGACTTTGAATTATGACGGCCTAAGATATTTTAAAATACTGGATAAAAATCAGTCTGTTGATTCAAATCTGTATATAGAATCTTTAACAGAAGTAATGGAAAACTTTAATTCTTACGATTTAGGCCAAGAAAGGAGATCTGTAACATTTAAAAATGCTCTCCTTCAACACGATAATGCCCATCCACACATCTTTCATACAACGACCACGTTTTTTTTACAAAAAAGAATTGCAAGTTCATCAATCAGTTGCCTTATTCGCCTGACCTAAACATACTTGATATGATGGTTTTCCTATTGCTGGAAATGAGAAGGTCCAAAATAATATTTGCACATAAATAAGGGTTATCTGAAGATAAATTTGTCTAGTCTATCTAAATATATCATGCACATTGCTCTTGAGATGTTTCATGGTCACTGTTTAAAAGTCATAGAAAAGGATGGTGACTATTGTCCATAACTTAAAATTGTAAATATATCATTTAAATATAGTTTATTTCATTATTTATAAATTTTATTTTTGTGAAAAAACGCGGTTTTTTCCGGATGACCTATATTAAGCACTTTTCATATACCTTCACTGTATTTCATCTTGTCAAGAATGGGCCATTTACTTTTGCCTATATCTCAGCATTTAGACCACATAGAAACTTCAAATTTTCACTGAATG
>MQRK01249112.1:33063-49782 GCA_001938485.1 Girardia tigrina
TTTTTGTAAATTTTTAAATAATTAAAATCAAATTAATGTTTAAAAATGACTATAAAAATATTTTATTTTAGCCAATCAAATTTAAATTAAATATTTTTAAATAAAATAGTCTTATCAAGTTAATTCAGATTATAATGGGAGATATTGAAAATTGATTGATGGATTCTAGTGAAAGCATTACTGTTGATCATCATAAAGATGATAAGAAATGTGAATGTAATAAATGTTCTGTCAAATGTGTGAGTTCTCTTAACACGTGTAGCGACGTGAATTTTTACAGTTATTATTTGTAATTTATATTCGAGCGAGTGATTTGTTGGGTGTTTGTTTGTGATATATATCTGTTGTAACGTGTAAAGATTTTAAGATGCTCAAAACATTTACGAAAAAACATTTTCTGCTCCGTCTTTGTTCAGAAATAAACTAAGATATTTGAAAGACAATTATATATGAAAGTACAATTAAATATTATATAATTGAATTATTAAAGAAAATCAATAAAGCAATGGATTTAAACATGCAAAAAAATATTACTAAGCATTGACAATAATAATTATGATCCGACGTTGTAATGTATGATTATTTATTTTTTTCTTTGTATTAAAGAGTTGTTGTTACTTTGACTAATTGTTTTTGCTAATTCATTTTTTACCAACTAGGTTTATGCAAATAATAATTATTTATTTTGGTAAACTTAGTTTATAACACTATAATAATTTTTTAACTGTAAATAATAGCGAATATAATAAGTTAACTAACCAACTATAAAATTCACTGCTTTTACAGTAACTATAGAACGTGTTACTGCTAACCTATTATATAATTTAATACAATACAATACGTTTTAATACAATAAATAAAGCTTTTGTTAATCGTACATCGTCTTTATATAAAACTAAACAAATTTAACAAATATCTAAACTAATTTTATTTATAATATTAGAAAGTATAACAAAATTTTATATTGCATTGTATAAATTTGAATCGATCTTGAAAATATTATTAATTGAATAAATGATAAATATTTTATGACATTGTCAAGTTTGTGTTGTTTTATGACATATTAATATACAATACGAAAATTCGATGTGCAAATTGTGAAACAAACTAATTTATCAAACGAGTTAGACTCATCAATTATTGATTAATTATTAACTTTCGGCTGTTGTTGAATTATGTTTATAGAAACACTTGATTAATTTTCACTTATTTTCTGCTCTAGAATCTGAGAACAAAATTACTTTTTGATTATTTACACAGATTGGACAAATACTGTTAAACCAGTAAATTGGAAACTCTCTGCATTAGAAAGAAATCCAGACTCTTATCAAGGGGATGAGGAACTGTTAGTGTGGATGAGAACAGCCTCGTTATCTTACTTTAAGAAATTAAACCGTATAGTGGAACACAGAAGTAATCCATTCTTAACCGGATTGCCTGCTGGGAAATTCCATTTATTAATTAATTATGGTTACTAATAATTAAAGTAAATTAACATTGATGTTAATGTTTTTCAATTCAGCATATCCGGCTACTATATATAAAGGTACGAAAATGGTTATTTTGAGTACAACTAATGCACTGGGGGGTAAAAATCATAACATGGGTATAATATATATTACCCTTGGATCTATACATGAACTAATATTCATAATATTCCTTATTTTTACCATATGCAAAAGAGATCCGAAGTTAGTTATTTTTATTAAATTTAATTATTTTAATAAGGATAATAATAATATTGATAATGATAATAATGATAATGATAATAAATTGAAATTTTTATTTTATTGAAATCTTTAAACTTAATTTTCTTAATGTATTTAATAAATTGAAAATGTTTCAATAATCAGAAGGCCTAATGAAACTAATTTACCATATTTTTGACCTTTTTATTTTTTCAATATTTTTTAAGTATATCAAACGTATACTATATAAGCTGAAGGTTTATTACAAATATTATTTCAGTTATGTTCTTAAGTTATTTTTTATTAAATCGAATTCTTTAAAATATATTTATTATTGTTACAGTAATTTCAGAAAATTAAATAAATTATTTTAGAATATTTGCAAAAAAGAGTATGAAAAGTAAAGGTCACGTTAATATAAAAGGTAAATTTGTTTTGAGTGCTACCGAAATACATTTTTTATGAACTAGAATTTTAACACAATTTCTTAGAAAATTAATTTTTTATTAATAATATTTTTTTCAATAAAATTCTTTTAAATTGAAATCATCTGGAAAATTAAGTAACAGGAAAAATATAAAATTAATTGTTCTCCTTTTCGACTTACATTTTTTGAAATATGGAAATCGTATTTGTTATACAATTAATAAAATTAATGTGACATTTTTTATGAAATGTTTCAATTTGTTTTCTGTTTTTTTTAATTTTTGTTTATTTTTGATTTTTTATGTTTTAAAAAAATCTGTTTGAAAATTAAAATGTTCGAAACGTTTATTTAAAATTATGTTTTTTCTAATAAAGTTTGTAAAAATTAATTTTAACAGAATACTGGGACAATAAATATATATAAATAAATTTAACTAGTAAGTTTTATGGGTAGGGAGGAAACAAAAGATATCAAAGTTTCAATATATGGTTTATGATAATAAATGATTCGTTTTAAAATTATTATGAAACCGTTATGATTCTTGAAATATTAGCAAAGAGATGAATAAATTCTAAGATTTGGAGAGAGAAGTACACCTTCACAATTTGTTTTTTTTATTATTTAATTTTAAATAATATTTTTGCACAATATTGATGTATTATAATGTAAGACATCAGATGAAAGATCGAATCTGTTACGCAAGTTATACGATTTGTGTTTCTTTACTTTTCATAACTCAATCTTTAAATGTCTCTTTTTATAGAAGTAGTTGATAAGAACAGATATCAGTTCATAAAGAAGAGTATAAAAGTTGAACCGATCAAATATTTGAATTTATTTCCAGTAGAAATTGAAAATTATTTTCAAATTCATTTGCAAATTCTTGTTTACAAATTGTTATTAACGTATTATGAAGAATAAACTTGAATAAATTGTATTCGTTAGATTATATTATATGTGTATTCAACGACGCCATTCATTCATTTAAATTAAGTGATTGTTAAATCATTTACTAAATATGAATGATAATGTTGCTGTTTTAGTTACCAGTACAGTAAATTAAAAGCTAAATACATAAGAAAATATTGTAAAATCGTTTTGATGAAATACCAATTAAACCAATTTTTTAAGGCATTTCTTGGTGGTACAATGATTCATAAAGGTCGTTGTAATTGAAGGTTTGAAGCAATGTCAATGTTTCGAAAATCAGAATTTTCATCTTAGAAGTTATTGAATAATTAAAAAAAAATTTTACAGAATATAAAAATATTTTCTTTAGAACGTAAATCATTTGACATCATTTAATATAATTTGGAAATAAGATTAATTGGAAGAAATTGAAAATGAGATATGTAATGATTTTGATTTTATCATTATTTTGATTAAAACTCCGATAAATATAATATAACAAAATCCACACAAATTTCTTCCACAGAAAAAACAAACATTTTTTAAAAATAAAAAATGCACTAAAATTTTAAAAATAAATTTAAATAAAAACTAGTAAATCAAAAATTAAAATTTTTTATATCCATTCTTTATGCAGTCAGAACTTAACTTTGCAAGCAAAGTTTTTAAATTTAAAAAATTTAAGATTTAAAAAATTTAAATTTAAACAAACACAATTAAAATTAATATTTTACTTATAACACCGGTTGACGAAAAAAAATTTTCTTTGAAGTTTTAATGTTTTTCAGTCAATTAGATACTATTTTGGCATGCTGATGCCGAATATGTTATTGGTTTTTCTCGTTTGGCCCCTGTTTTCACACAATTTAATTTATTTAAATGCATATTTTACAGGCAATATTTTCTATTGTTATATAAAACATCAAATTCATGAGAAGTTAAGGTGAAATAAATTGTCTCTTCTTGGCTTTGCGGGCATGGGAGGCATTTGGCGAGTCTCTCTTCAGGCTTCAGCAATAATCGGCCAGCATATTCATGTCCCAGTGGCCATGGTAGCGCTCCTCCATGACTTGAATATCTTGGTGGAACCTCTCTCCTTGCTCCTCGCTGTAATCTTCGCAGTTGTCTGGGAAGTAATCCAGGTGAGAGCTAAGTAAACGAGTGCTTGAAAACGCTACAGCAGATCAGTGAAAACTCTCTGGTAGTCTTCCCTGTGGTGGTTGACCAGGAAATTTTGGATAATCGACTTCAAGGCAGTCCATGCACGTTTCTCCTTTGGCGTAAGTGATTTGTCGAAATTGGGATCTTTCATGAACTCTCTTATCTGCCGTTTATGCATTATTGCCATTTATTCATTAAATAATATTGAGACAATCCCGGACAAAGGGTTTTCAATTTTTTTATGCATTTCATCAATTTCATGACAGTATCTCTCCGCTGTGATTGTTTCACCTGGATTCAAGAAACTATAGTGGATGATTCCAGCATCACACCACCAAACTTTCACCATAACCTTACGGGGTGTTAGTTTCGGTTTTGGAAAGTGTTTCGGTACTTCATCTTTGTCCAACCACTGTGCAGATCGACGTCGGTTATCATACAGGATCCATTTCTAGTTAATTTCTAGTTATTTCCATTGGATAGTTAAAAATATGTTAAAGTTTTACAGACTTGTTTAAGAGCACAGCTGATTTTTGTATCTGAGTTGAAACATTTGAAAGAGATGTTCTTAAATTAAAATTTCTACCGGAAAACGTACGTAAAAAATATAAATGTTGGTAAAAGTGTCCTTAGATTCACGAACTGTCAATTTTGTAAAGAATTCAACGTTGTAAATGAATGATTAGAATGTTTAAAGTAAATATTTTTTTTATTTTCTCTTGGTGTTCATGTAAGTTTCCATTATGCTTTAAACTTTATCAGTACTGATATTTGAACAGCTTTTATCGAATTGGATAAAGTTTTAACGAACAGCTTCATCCATTACAAAAGAGCTACTTGTTTCATGATTAACATCTTTTAATATTGTTAAACAATACAAGGAATACGGAAAAAAGAAAATCATCAAGAATAAAACTGCCTATTTACAAATTCTACTACAAATCGGTAACGTATTTGAAAACACCTTAAGCGTAATCAATCAATCCTTAAATTCCTCAACAAAATCTTACCGAATTTCTCGTTCAGGTGTTTCAGAAAATTGGTAAAACCAAACTGAAATTGTTTCCCTTTAAATTTTCTTAGAAAAACTCCTTGACGCCCCACGATGATAAAAACAGGTTGGAAAGAGTAAAAAGACATATAAATGTTTTTCATCAAGATCGCCTTCAAGATTTATGTTCACTGATGAAAATTCTTTTAATATTTACGTTTTACATAATAAGTGGAAAATGGGAAAATAAATTCTCATTAATATAAAAATAAGAATCTAATATAGGTGGTTGTTTCTTTTGCTCAAGAGCTTTGTAACAATATCATTTAAACTAATCAGTAGAAGTTGACTTCTTTTCATGGTACTCTTTATGTACAGCCTTTTCTGACTTTAGAGTAAAGCATGTAGTCATCAAATCATTTAAAGTTCCGAATTTTTTTGTTGTCCGCACTAACGTTAACTCTCTTTGTACATATCTTCTAAGCACTTGATAAACTAGAGGCAATTATAAATAATTTCACAAACGGTTAGAAGCCTGGACAAAAGTAACTAGTTGACATTTTTAAATGGGCATGTAATATTTAAAAGGAAATTAGTGCTTCTTTACATACATTTATTTATTGTATCAGTTGCTGCATTAAATGCATTAAATATCTTATTTTTACAAAGTCAAATGATTTTTAGGTCCACCTGTTGAGTTATCATTCATTTGAATAAAAAGATTTAAGAATTACATTATTAATTTAACACATTGAATGCTGAGTACGAGATATCTCGTACTTCCATATTCATTAGTTAAACGCTAAGTACGAGATATCTCGTACTTAGCGTCTTAGTAATGTAAGCCAAAGTACGAGATATCTCGTACTTAGCGTCTAATTAATAAATATTGAAGTACGAGATATCTCGTACTCAGCATTCAATGTGTTAAGACTTGTAAATGGAGAATTGTTTTTTACATAATTTGCCAAGAAATGGTCGAATTCCACCAGGAAATTAAGATTTTGGAAGGGGTTATATTGTTCTGTGGGGTCTTAGGTTCTATCTAAAGCCGAGTTGATTTATTTTATTTGGTAAGGTTCGTTAATTTACTTATTTATGGATAAATAAACAAACTAAAATCAATGAATATAATTATAAAATCAACTTATTAAAATGCGTCCTAAGTATAATCTTCAGATATTTTCATACGTCAGTTAGAAAAAAATAATATCAGTGTTTCCCAAATGCTATTTGTTGTTAATTGCTCTTTAACGATCGCCAGGGAAATTGGGCATTTGGCAGTGAATTAGAACAGCAACATATGGCTCAATGAAAGAGGAGCTAGACAATATTTATTGGAATAGAAAATTATATCTGCCATTTCAATGGAGCGATTTGTCCCCAGATTGTTTCAATATGGACTTGAGATTAATCGATTATTCCATGACGTCGACCCACTAAATTGATCGCAAGCAATAATGACAGATTTGCTGGAATCAGATCTCCACAATTATTCTTATGAATCTAATTTGTTTGTTGATTTTGTATGTAATATTTTATCGGTAATAATTTATTCCAGTTATTATTTATTTTCACAGATTTTTAATCTATAAATACCAAGTATGTATAGATGTGTTACACTTATGAGCTGTGAGGAATATGTTATATCTGGCATGTTTTATTTTGTATATTGAGTTTTGTATTTGGAAATGTGCTTCTCCCATCAAGATGGAAATTTGGTATTTTGGAATGTTCGTGATGAGCATGGTTTACATTTTAATTCACAACAAGATACTTAAAATTTTGCAAATCAATTTAATAAATCTGAATTTTAATAATACAATATATTTTTAGGTAAAATTATTGAAGAAATTATTGAAGTAAAAATTAAAAAATAAAATCATAGAAAATAATTAAAATATTTTAAAATTAAAATTTATTTGAATAATTATTAAAACTCATCACTTTAGCTAGATGTCGAATTAAAAAGGTTTTACTGAGAATTGTCCCAAAGACAAATCAAACTGTGATAAAATACGTGTGGAAAATCATATTAATGTTCTTAATATAAACAAAATAATTAAGATGTTATGATCCTCATAAATCGTCATTTTACATCGTAATACAGTAGATATACATTAATGGGTTTAGTATATAACGGTAGATAGAAATTAGATTGCGTTATCTGAGAAAAGGAAAGTATTTTTTTTTCATTAAGGATAACAAAAAATCTTCCAATAAAACAAGAAGATAAAATGACCTTTTATGTGTTCATCCGATAATATCTTATCCAAATCGATATAAAGATGTTTCAATAGTTTTATTTACAAATTATATCTGAATTTTGTTAATTAAATATGAGATTTTGGTTTCTTCCTAATTAAATAATATACTAATATTTTACTACTCATCTTGGAAAACATTTTTAATGAAAATAATTTGATGTGAAATGTGTTGCCATTTTCTTCAAAGCTGTCAGATTTTGTATAAAATAGCTTCCTGACTTTAATTGTTCGTATCATTTTACTGAAAGGATATGGTTGAACCTAGTCCGTTGTACTGGAAGTTCTTTTTGTTGCAGAAAACTAAATTTCTATGTTAGGTTGAACATTCAAAGATAAATAATTTGGTAATAATTTTGCTTAATATTCATATATTATTATTTTATTTTCATAATTAACTATTATTATGTTTAATTGTGCAATTTGGCAATAAAATTTAGTTTTAATTTTTTTTGCTATTTAGTGACATTTAGTTTTTGAATAATTTAGTTCTTTCACGACTGAGCTCCAACAAGTTTCTAACATGATTTCTTTTACTATTCGTAGAACAAAAGGTTTCGAAATTCTGATTTTTAATTCAAAGTTATGATAACTTTTATTATATTTTATTTTCAAAATAATGATAAATTAGATGATATTTTTATTTTAAAATAACGAAAAATTTTGCATATTTAAATTTAAATTAAAAAATATTATGTAAGTATGGTTCAAATAATCAGTTTTTGAAATACATTCTTAATTTATCACTCTAGAACGCTGCTTACAAGAGTCATAATTTTCCTGAGAATAATTCAAGTTTTATTAAATAAAATGTGGATAAACATATTAAGGCTATTAATAAGACCCATAATCTCTTTTGATATCATTAACATGTTATCATATATATATATATATATATATATATATATAACTACTCTAAGATTTAATTGATAAGAACAACGTAGAACGTAATGCGTTCAATATATTACAATTAATTTCCATGATAGAAAATTTCGTCATTCCCATTGAAGTAGGCTTTAATATATGATGAAATATTTCGTCATACACTGTGTAAAGGTTAATATTTCCAAATCTTTTCCAGCCAGAAAGCTCATAACACGTTTAAGTGTTTTCTTTTATTGTGTGAAATAATTTAAATCACTAAATTAACTGATGCTTTTTGTGAGATTTAATTATTTTCATTTCGTCTTTAGAATAAATATCTGATTAGATTTTAAAATATTTTCAGATTCCAATTCCCGTGTCTTGTATTTTATTTTCCATTTTCAAAAATTGATTCGTTTGCTTTGAGTTCTGATGTCTATTATAAAGTTAAATGTCTTTTCTTGTTATATTAGCTCGTGTTCATATTACTTGCTTTTTGAAACCATATTCAAACCGTACAATCAATTTTATAATCATAAAATATTATTTTTAATCTTCCATGATTTTCAGATAAATTGTATTAAAAGTATATTTTCATGGTTTTTGAAGGTGTTGCAAACTTAATGTGTACTAGTGTTATATTTTTCTGAATGTGGAAATTGACATTTCTCATTGTTTTGATCTTGAAGAAGATTCAATTTTCATTCTCTTCTTTTTTCTTAATGAATATTTACTTTTTGAAACTAAAATACTAAAATATTTACTGTTACTATTTTATAAAACAAATAATCTTGTAAAAAGAATTAATAATTATACTCCAAAAAATCTAAATATGAATTAACTAAATAATTTTAATGCTTATTTGAGGTGTTTTTTTAATGTTTTAAGAATATTTTTACTAAGCCAAATGTCATATTTAACGAGGGGCGATAGTAGTGAGCTTTTCTTTATGAAATTATTTTTTTCATAAAAATATTTACTACACTATTTAGAAAGAGTTACCAAAAATGACGTTTTACTTTTTCTTTGTTAGTTTTTTTGTGGTGCAAGAGTGATAATTTGCTTGAATGCAAAAAGTTAAATAAAATAAAAATTTAGATATTATTGATTTTTAATATTTATTTAACCACAAACTTAAGAATGCTGAATGAATTTCCTCAATAAAGATTCAAAGTTTTGAATAGTGGTTTTTGTCCGAAAAATGTATTTTACTTCCTTATAACGTGCTCATATAGATTTATATATATTTTATTTAAATCACTTGAATTCTTAATTATTCTCTTATAATTCACTAGAAAAAGACCCTTCATATATGACGAATGAGCTGAATATTTCACTTGTTAACTGATTGAATATTTTTTCATTTTTGGCTACTATAATTTTAATTCAAATACAATTTGACTGATGTTAAAAAGGCTATTGAAGAAAAAATTTTGAAATGAAATTCATATATGTAGCATTTCCGTAGATGCTGCTTATTTTCGGCTTGTAATTTCATATTAACCGGAGTTATTATTATTATGCATTGATTAAAAAATAAAGCCATACAAAAGCAAGAAAAAAGTTTGATCACAGCAAACTTGGAGTGTAACGTGTATCAATTATTATATTGACTGAGGATTGATATACCTTTATCGATTCATTTATTTATATTTAAATTTTTAATTATTTGAATTTGAGTCTCAGTCATATTTTTAAATAATTGTAAATTTGATCACAACAAACTGGGCTTTTAAATATATAATAAACATTTATTTGAACAGTTAAAATATTTGCTCAAATAATTACTGAGCCATAATGAATGGGAACTCCGATTATCGTCATTTATTTAATAAATTATCCTCAATAATCTAATATTAGATTTATGACTAAAAGTCATGAAAATTGAAAGTAGAGAACTCAAATTAAACTTGTTATACAATTTCATATTTTTGCAAAAATCATTAAAGCTTATAATTAGTTTAAATTAATTTACATTTAATTTAGATAAAATAATTTGAATCACACAATATATTTTCTATTAAATTTACAAAAATAATGTCTTTGTTTTTACTATAAAAATAGTAAATTCACAAAAAATTAAAAATTGCTCGTTAAAGGGTCACAATTCGATTTTTCATAATTTTCATCTTTACATTATTTTTATATTTATATTTGTCTCTGGTAGAGAGCCTTACCAAAAATAAATAACAGCAAATGACTTTTGTAGAGTTCGTTATCGAATTTATCGATCGATTTATCAACAATATTTTGCACGTCGATATCCATCGAGATAAGTAGATAGAAAAGGCGGAACAAAAAATCGATAAATATTTATACGAATTAATTAAATCGTAGAAATACTAAAAGTCAGTTAAATAACCATGTTTAACCACTTGTTTATCAAAAAAATCATTTCTGTACAATATTCAAACAAAATTTGTTTTTGAAATTATTTTTTTAGAATTAATTTAATTTGTTGACCCACTTTATTTTTGAATCCCATTATAAAGGAGCAACAGTAAAAATTGGGGTAAAAAGTTTTTTTTGGTAAAAATTAATTATTGGTAAAAATTTATTGAAAGTTAGAATTTATTTATGGTTAAAAATTATTAATGATAAAAGTTTATTAATGATAAAAATTTATTGATTATAAAAATTTTTTAATAGTAAAATTTTAATAATTTATTATACTCATATATTGTTTTCGGATGTGGAAATTCACGATAAAAAATTGTTGATTAATGGTCACTACAACTTTAAATTTATTTTCAAATTATAATTATTGCTGAAATTGAATTGAAAATAATTTTCCAGTTAATTTCTAATTTCATTTAATAGATTTAAATGCATTAATTTCATCATGTAGAAAGTTAAATTATTAATATGTATACATTCTAACCCCATAAAAATTAATTTGTTGAGTGCATCAGAAATCCTAATATTTTTAGTGCTGGAATTCGCTTAACACCTTTATAATAACTGTTGTGCTATTTAAATTGCATATTTCTAAACTATAATTGCAACATCATGCAAAGTTTTGCTTATAACGCGTTTGTAGTGTGCTGTTTTAAAGTGAATTGTTTTCAGTTATGCTAAATAGCCTAGCAACAAATATCAACGTTTGACTGTGATTGAATTTAATTTATACATTTATGTTCTTAAACATCAAAAATGATTTATTTATATTTTCAAGTGATTGATTATATGTTTTGAAATTAGTTTTCTTATAAAATAATTTTATTATCCCTTCTATTATTTTTATTTTAGTTTCAAGAACCGTTTGTATTATCGTAGATTTACTTGTATCAAATATGAGTTGTAAATAATTTTATTTACACAAATAAGATTTTTAAAAAGTTTACGAAAGAAACTAAATTACTTAGTCCTATTAGTGATTATGGAATCAATACCCGATCAGAACATCATTTAATCTCACCATTTAATTACAAAAATAAAACTCTTAAAACTTTTTGAAGATATTTGATCAAATTTAATATATGTGTTTTTTATGTATATGTGTTACATCCAATAATTACCAGACCTGACAAGTAAGAGATGTGTTAAAAGACTTGATACTTTTGAAAAATGTACCTTTGATTTTCATATAACTCATCGCTCACAACTGTAAAATATTGGAATATAGAGTTTAAAGGAAGTCGCATTTCTATCTTCGATGAAGAAAGAGAAGGATGTCCGAGAGACATTTTGAACTTTGTCGATGAAAAACACTCAATACTGATAAGATGTTAAATTTAGGATCTAAGGAGGTCATTTATCGCTAATGTTCGAAATTTAAGTAATAATAATTATTATGTGATTATTATTATTTATCCCAAATTTAAATACTTAAAAAGATGTCTCCATTTAAATACTTAGAAATTATGTGTAATGTTCCTTAAAAAAGGGTATGATGAGTTTACTCGTCTCCATAAAACAATGTGTTAATTTTAGTGTAGAGAAATTTAAAATTTTATTCACATTTTATAAAAAAACAATTAATGCTAACACATTTCTTTAATTACTTACATATTTTACACAATAAATAAAATAATAAAATACATTAATTTCAAAAATAATGTATAAAAGGAAAATGCGTTCCCTAAATATTCAACTTGAGACAGAAAGTAATTTCAGGAACACCTAAATTTTTGTCACAAAAAGAAAAGCATATAAGGCTATCATTTTATAACATAACCAAAATTTTTGTGTCGAATCTGGACGGTATAATACCTGATTTACAAGTGTCAATCCAACTGCTTAATTTATGGTTAGGAAAACACGTACCGTTTACACTGCCGTATCGTCTTGCAAGAATCCTAGATTTCCATTCGGTACTGCATCATCTTACCAGTCAAGAGACGGAGAGGAAACCTGCAATATGACTTTCAAATTCTCAGGGCATTTCATTTTACTAAGTCGTATCAATGTTGAGGCTCAGTCTTCTTAGACTTTTAATTGATGATTTTATATCCGAAATTTGAATTAAAATATTTTCATCCTTTTGTGAGATAATTTGCTTTCAAATATAGTTTCATAAACCACCATTGTTTTGCCTTGGAACGTGTTCTTTATATAAAATAGGAATAAAATCCTTTAGTGGTTTGTTTAAAGAAACTTTATTTCTTTATTATCAACCAAAATTCATAGATATATTAATACAACAAATATATAATTGACGTGTTCTTGTACAAATTTATTTTAATTTTTAAAGGAATTTAATTTTAAGTATGTCTTCCTTCATATATGTTTCATGTTTCATATAATATTTAAGAGTTTTTGCATTGACATATTAATTTTCGTTTTAAAATTCGTTTCTTTAAAATTCCTTTCATTGTTTAAATTAAATTACAACGCTATTTTTAGCTTTGCAAATTCGCTATATAATTGTACCAACGAGAAGTAGAAACCTTCATTTGATATTGAAATACAGAGTGGGCCTCAAGGTACCTCTTCGTATTATCAATTACTGATCTAATGGTCCCGCGATTTTCTACACGATTGCTAATTGAATTATTTTATTATTTATAACTTTAAGGAAAAAACAAAACATTTTCCAGTCACTACTACATTTCGTTCAATAGTTGGTTATCAATTTTTGGAAATAAACAATTTTTAAAATAAAGTACTGTCTTCCTGTTTATGTCTATATTTTATTAAGTTAAGTTTTAACTGAAAATTTTAATTTTGACATTAGTTTAAAAATCATTTTAGATGATTTTGAATACAATGTAAGCAAAACTCGATCGCCAGAGTGGAATATATTTAATAACAATATCCATATAGAATCATATTCTTCCACGCTAGGAAGATCAAGATCATCAATTTGATAGAAAAGTAATGCAAACCAACCTATTATTCCACGTTCCAACTAAGCATATATGCATTTTTTTTATTTATAATCACTACTAATCCAAATAAAAAACTAATTTAAAATACTTTTGGATCTTCTTCTTTTGACAGACATTATATTCTTATCTTTATATGTTTTTTCGATAATTATCCTGTCTTTAATGTTGTTTCGCTTTCGGATGTTATTATGGTAAGGTTAAGACTAATGTCTACGTCAAGGTATGGAGCATGCAAGTGTTCAATTAAATATCCATTGTAACGATATTCTAGTTTAACAATAAATAATTTATTTAATAATATAAAAACGTTTAAAATAAATTGACTAACCTTAAATAAACTAAGTATAACTGTTTTATGATTTAAGAGAAATTTTATGTTTAATTGCTACGGAACCGTTCTCAGAAATGTTTGTTAAACTTAAAGTCAATTGTAACATTAAAAATATTCAGTGCTACTGAGATTTTAACTTTAGACCCCATTTAATACCATTGCAGGATTTAATTTATGTTGGTTTTACATTGGTCTCGGGAGATAAAGATTAAAGAAATTTTCTTAAACTGTATAATATTGTATAATTGTATTATGCTGTATGTACAAAATTGTAATAATTGTAATTGTAATAATACAAAGGCGTCGAAGTAAATCATTTACATAACCTTTGTAAACTTTCTCGGAGTTCTAGTTGATCCTTGACTCAAACTAAGCATAAACTATTACTAAATTATCTGAGAATTTTTTTACATGACGTATTATTAAAAAACTGACTTTTACGTTTATAAACATTTGTTACAAAAACAAAATAATTGTCTTTGAAATAAAAATAAGTACTATCTTAATTTCTATTGTTATTTAATTATAATTTCTGAATACCTATGCACAAGCTTGGAAGGTTCGTTCAGGAAATTTCTTGCTCGTGTACCTTGATTTATTTTTATTTCTCTCCTGTTTTCACATTTAAATCAGCAGAAATAATATTTTGTCATTATTTTGAATGACATTAACTGTTAATTAAGTTTTATAATTTAAGTCTAATAATTTTAATCATAGAACAAGTTTAATTGTAAAGCGATAAATGTTTCACAAATGTTTTGAATTTACCAAAATAAAAATTTATCATTTGGATTATCGTAAAATAATTTAGGATTTCGGTAGCATTTAGTGTATGAGAGGATTTTATAATAAACCTTATTATAACATATTAATCTTCATACATCATTTATAGCTTATATTATTTTCAATTTGAAGGTTGAGTTTAAATATGTGATTTTCTATCTTATTTAATGTATAAAACATAAGATATTACAGGGTTGTGTAAAATTATATATACTGTGTGCAGAAATATATATACTGACATTAAAAATTTTAAAATATATAATTTTTCCATGTTTTAAAATATTTTTTTAATAAATTTATTCATTTATTAAAATTTTTTAAAAGGTTTTTTTAGAAATTTATTTTATAAAGAATTTGAAAAATTTAATTACATATACATATAACATTTGTAATGTAAATAAACATTTTTATTTTTAGATACGATCTATACATCAAAACTATTATTGATGTTTTTTTAGACCAGTATTATTCAAAAGGATTTATTTTAAAGTTCAGGAACGTAAACTAAAGTATAATGATAATTATCAAATGCATGTAATGATAGAGGAAAGTTACTTTCTAAGGCTTAAAAGGAAAAAAAATAAAAGAGGTCTAACCTCAATACACGATATATGAAGCACCAGCGTCGGGCATTCAACATCTTTGCTAGATTATCTTCTGATGATAATCTGTTCTTCCTAGATGAGTCAGAATTCAATCTCCATACTTCTTATAATCGTAATCTCAGTATATGGGTTGTGTACGGAGACTAGTTTTATTCAACAGTTACATTAAAAAAATGAAAAGTAAGTTTCCTTCATGAGTATATAATAATTTCCCTTATACTTTTATATTCTTTACCAAACTTGAAAATTAATCCATTTAAAAATACTGGTCTAAAACACCAACAATAATTTTTATCTATAGATCGTATCTAAAATAAATATGTTTATTTTACATTACAAATGTTATATGTATATGTAATTAAATTTTTACAAAATTTTTTGAAGATACATTTACAAAAAAGTTTAATACATTTTTAAAATAAGTTAAACGAAAAAAATTACTCCTTCAATTTTATATATATTTTAAAAAAATTAGCGTCAGTATATATATTTCTGAACATAGTATATATAAATTTGCACATAGTATATATAATTGTGAACACAATATATATATATATATATATATATATATATATATATGCATTGTAAAGTAAAATCTATATGATAGAGATAAAAATAAGACGACGCGTTTCGAGATAATAATAATCACATCATCAGGTCACAAAATATACTAAGCAAGTACACTATATGGAAACTTGTCGAAAATAAATAAAATTTATCCAATAAATTATTGGATGAAAATAAATTTATTTCACTTTTCCTTAAAACTAAGAGAAATGTACTAAATGCAATCAATCTCAGTCTCGCAAACCAACCATTGACAGCTATCAATTGCCATTTGAGAAAACGATGTGTTTTCTCTATCGTTCCGTACTTTACAAGGTAACGGAGACATATGATAAAGATGACAACTAACAGCACACCAAAAGTTAATCTTTGAGATGAAACTTCTCACACTCAATGCAATAAACTCAATTTTAGCCTTCCCATTAAATCCAAAACAATCCGAAATTTCATCGATGCAATTTGACTGAAATGTATGACCAAATGAATTGACGTTAAAATCAATTATTTTTTGAATAACTTGGAAAGAATGAAGGAATTCAAAACAAAATGTATTTTGTCGGTGTGTGATTATTTTGCATTAGCCAAATGTGTTTACAAAATTTTATTATCATAAAACAATTAGAAAATTAGGGTCACAGAGGACCACAGAGAAAGGGCACTGAGTGTTACCAGTGTCAAACCTGGTACAGTTGAGAGATTTCATTTGGTATTATTATCTCGAAACGCGTCGTCTTATTTTTATTCCTAATATATATATATATATATATATATATATATATATATATATATATATATATAT
>MQRK01249112.1:58690-70110 GCA_001938485.1 Girardia tigrina
TATATAACATGAGTAATATATATATACTAAATTACAGAGATATATCTTAAATAATAGAAAAGATAGGGCTTTATTTAAAAAAGTGATAATTATATGACTCAGACTGTATATGAATAAAGGTGTGATTTCATTATATGTTAGATAACAAAGATATGCAGTCTTTCGATGCATCGTTAACGATGCATCGACCATATTTAACGATGTACGATATCTATGTGTCGCTCCCTAATTTAAGGTATACAATTTATAGCTAAAAATAAATCTGTAAGTTCAATGGTACTTTTGTTTCGGGTTTTAACTGAAATGAATTTTATTTCCTCAAATTAATCTTTTAAAGGATGGTCGCATGTTATTGTTAGTTATTCATCACTTGTGGATCTGTACTGGCCCGTGTTTTTCAATCTATCATTAGTTTGTAGAAGAATTTCATTAAAATATCGAAATGTAATTCCATAAAAATATATCTTTTTCAACTCTCTTTTGCTTACAACAGACTAAATTATTAAAAACAATAAAATAAAAACATAAAACTTTCATTTGTTCATAATGGAAATGTAAAAAAATTCATAACTATGCAAGTCGAACTTGTTAAAATATTCTCTTATCATTGAGGAATTTAAATTATTGTAAGACCTAGAATTGTAAAATGTAACAAAAGTTTGTTAATTATATGATTGATTAACCAGAAGTTTTATAATATAATATGATACAAATAAAATTATATACGAAAGTTTATACTTCTATGTATATTATACTTCTTCAGATAAATTTTGATGTGCAATGTGTAAAACACAGATAAAAAGGCTTATACAAAACAACTTCTCGATATCTTGTACTTATAACACACGAAAGTACTGTGGCGAGCATTAAATATGGATTTGTCATTGTCAGAAAATAATTTTAAACATTATTGTCTTAATTAATTGAATCAATTTTTCCAACAATTTTTGTTTTTGATAATAATTATTCAATAACCATATTTGTTATTTACAGATAGAGGGCTCTGCGATGGATCAAATAATTATTTTAAAAAAACAATATAAACAATTTTAAGGCAACCTTACAATCATTCAACTTGAAATAGTTTTCTTTTTAAAAACTAACAAATGGTGGCAGAATAATTTTTTAATAAATAGGTTTCGGTGGTTTGCGATTGTAATTTTATGACATTTGATGCCAGAAGCACTCTTTCTTCGATTTTACTCGAAAGTTCCTCGAAATTATTTGTTTAAAAAACTAAAATTGTAGTAATTATATTGTTGAGTTATTGTATATATGAATAAAGGTGTGATTTCATTATATGTTAGATAACAAAGGTATGCAGTCTTTCGATGCATCGACCATATTTATTAAAAATCTTATTTTATGACATTTGATGCCAGAAGCACTTTTTCTTCGATTTTACTCGAAAGTTCCTCAAAATTATTTAAAATCGACCAAATTATTAAAAACAATTAAATAAAGACATAAAACTTTCATTTGTTCATAACGGAAATGTAAAAAAAATTCATAACTATGCAAGCCGAACTTGTTACAATATTCTATTATTACAATATTCCGTCCACAGCAGAATCAATGAAAATTTAAGCATGGTTTTTAAATTGTATTTTTTTTATATGTCTCTTGTTTTTCAATGAACGCCTTTAATTATAAATATAAATTTATTATAAAACGCCTTTATTTGATGCCAGAAGCACTCTTTCTTCGATTTTACTCGAAAGTTCCTCGAAATTATTTATTTAAAAAACTAAAATTGTAGTAAAAATAATTTAATTTATTATTTTAATTATAATAATTAGGACTTTAGGACCAAATGAAAATATAACTTTCTTTAAAAAAGGAATAAATGAAAACTACTGCAAATAGAATTTTACTCGAAATTTCTTCGAAATTATTTGTTTAAAAAACTAAAATTGTAGTAATTATATTGTTCAGTTATTGTATATGTGAATAAAGGTGTGATTTCATTATATGTTAAATAACAAAGGTATGCAGTCTTTCAATGCATCGACCATATTTAACTTAATATTCTTTATAATACATTTTACAGAATATAAATTGTTTAATATATTTTACAGATAGAGGGCTCTGCGATGGATCAAATAATTATTAAAAAAAAAACAATATAAACAATTTTAAGGCAACCTTACAATCTTTAGCGACACATAGTATCGTACATCGTTAAATATGGTCGATGCATCGAAAGACTGCATACGTTTGTTATCTAACATATAAAGAAATCACACCTTTATTCACATATACAATAACTGATAAAAAATATATAATATTCTTATATAATATATTTTATACAATTTAAAATATATAAATTTCCGTTATGAACAAATGAAAGTTTTATGTTTTTATTTTATTGTTTTTAATAATTTGGCGTTATATTATTAATTGTATATAATAATTATCAATAATTATATACAATTTATAAAACATGTTATAATTATCAATATTAATCATCAATATCATGAAACTTCCTCAAGACAAATATATGACTAAATAAATTATATTAGATTGTAAATATTTCTCACACCAAACAATTTGACCCAATTATACCAATAATCAATATTATATTAAATATAATATTAAACCTTATTATAAAATGTATATAATATTACTATAATATTATATACATTCAGAATGAGCAAAGTAAGGTTATTTCAATACATAAAATTTTTAATTAAAATATTTTTGCCATTATTACCCAATAATATTTTCATAAATAAAAATGTTTAATTTTTTCGTCACCTTTTAAAGTAAATTATATTATAATATTATATGCATTTTACATCTTACTCGAACAAGTTGTTTGATTGAACCAGTTATGATGGTAAAATAACCAGTCGGTTAAGTAGAGTATTTTAGTATGATATTTAATGATATTTAAATAAAACTTTCTATCTTTCTTCTACGTATAAATCAGTTTACGCTTTCTCTTAAAAAATGTGTTCATTCACAATCCTTACTGGGTCAAATTGTTTGATGTGAGAAATATTTACCATCTAAAATTTTGTAACTTCAATTTTTGCACTGTAATTGTTAAATTAATATGTAAATATGTCAGTTAAGAAAATATTTTTACAATAAATGGAAATAATAAAATTAATTAGTTACTTTAATACAGTTACAAAAATTTTGTATTTTTATTTTTGAATACCTTTCTATAATACCATAAAATTTATTTATTTATTATAAATGAAGAGCCTTATGAAAAATTAGTAAAACCTTAAACTATACGATCTCTTATTGATTGGTGATATTGGCGTTCATTGAAAAACAAGAGACATATAAAAAATACTTTTTAAAAATCATGCTTAAATTTTCATTGATTCTGCTATGGACGGAACTCTGCGGATTTTTTTGACTGACGGGAGTCCCATTTAAAATAAAGTTCAATAATCAAATGAATTTTGCCGATTTTCTAAGTGCGATGCTGAATCAATCCCAAATCGCGACATTTTGTTCCATTCGAAGTTTAAATTTTTGGTCCATAACTCGAACAAGTTGTTTGATTGAACCAGTTATGATTGTAAAATAACCAGCCGGTTAAGTAGAGTATTTTAGTAAGATATTCGGTGCGGTAGATCTTTAAGATCATGGTGGAATCACAAACTATAAGGTCCAACTCGATATTCTTTGACTGAATAGTTCAACGCCGATTGTTGATGCAGATAGTCGATCTATGGAGAGATATTACATCATATGAAATGACCTAAAATTTATAGGAACGAGTGAAATGTCGCGAGTCCAGAAAATCAATATTTTATTTTGAAACTTCCTCATGACAAATATATGACTAAATAAATTATATTAAATAGGAATCCAAAAATGCATTTCTTACAAAATATTAATAAAAATTCAAAAATATATATCTTTTTACAAAATCCAAATTATGATGGATCATAATAACATGGATTTTTTAATTAATTCATATGTTGTCATAGAAATAACATGTTTCAGTAAAATTTCAGCCCAATCGGATCACTGGAAGGGGAAAAAATCGTTTTCAAGTACTGGGATTGGAGATATGACGTCCGTTTAGATGTACATCTTCACCCTCTTAATGTGTCCTTTACGAGATCCTGGATACCCTACTAAATTCGAGAGTGGGTGCTCTCAGCTAGAGCTAGCAAGTCATGAGTAGACAGCTAAATCACTGATGCTACTTAACAAATAGACAGCACAGAAAAGACTGGGATCAATAGCAAAATAATATGATATCGGGCTAAGTTGGGGCCGGACTGGTATCCCACTAGGCGGGATTCGTGGTTGGATTTGAATAAGGTTTGTACCTGGAATGTTTGAGAGTTCCACGATCAGAATGTCTTGGCTGTTACTGATGCTCTAGAAAAGCTAATTGTAGATGTACCCATCCTGACGGAAACTCACAAATTTGGCGCCATGACTGAAAATTATGGAAAGTGAACCTTTCACAACAGTGGGCCACAAATGGGACACATAGGGGAAAGAGGAGTTAGTTTATTAACCAGACTACCTAAAGGTGATATCGAGTTTGAGGCATTCTCGGATCTCATTTTAGAAGCGAAAATCATTTTCTTCAGAATAATTGTCGTAGGAGTGTACTCTCATATGAATGTAGATACAGTGAAAGCGAGAATACCACAGTATATGACTCTAAATACCGAGGTTGGAAAAACAGAAGCATAAACTAGGCAGTCCTGGTACATGTTGATTGTTGGAGGAGACTGCAATTGCCGCATACACTTTGTCAGAGAAAACCTAGTACCTAGGTCGGAAAGTATACACAGTGCAAACATGTCATATAATCGAGAGAGGTTAGTTTTACTAGCTGAATAGAAAAGTATAAACTCCTTTTTTTGCCATAATGAGTGGAAAATCACCAGCTGGACCCACCTGGTGGTAAAGACGAAGAGGCTACTGGATTACTTTCTTGTGCGTTCTGAAAATATAAACAAGGTCAAAAATGTACAATCTAAGCATCTTCATGATTGTGGAACCGATCACGATTGTCTTACATCTAAAAACAAAAGGATATAAAACAGATAGTACGAAATGAAAGCCGGAAAAAGAATTACTTATAAGCATTCGAAGAAATCTTGTAACTGCTCACCGCGAAAATTTATCATCCTAGCTTCATCGAACTATTTGGGAAGCAAGACCAGGATCGGAAAACATAGAGAAAGTTATTACAACACTACTGTGAAAGTACAGAAGGTCAAAATGGAACCTCTAACGGGTAACTGGTTAAATAATAACAAAATTGAACTAAGTCATCACAGAAACGAAAGCAGCCAGATAGCCGTACTAAACAAAGTGACCAGTTCCATTTGTAAATGGAAGTGAGAAAGACTGGCCAATCTCAGTAATGAGAATGAACAAAGTTTAAATTTTGGAAGCTTCAAGATAAAAGGTGACTTATCTAAAATTGTATATGCTGTGGAATCCAGAAAGGAAAATGCATACGCTATTTATGCCTGTTTCGTCAGTCTTTAATAATTAGATGACAAATCATAATCAGAAGCTCTTCGAAGCGCACTCACTTATTTAGTGGGTGGATATGAGTCGATCCACCGAACACAGAAGAGGTACGGTTTGCCATATTACAAATGAGTATTAAGAATGAACTCGGCTCAAATAAGGTGATTGCAGAGGTTTTAAAATGAGGCGGGAAATCCCTCATAGACATACTGACGCTCGATTCTGAGATGATTTGAAACGGGGATGATCATCAATTCCCAATAGCTTGGAGGAGTGCAAAAGTGGTAACACTCTTCAAGGAAAAGGGTGCAAGGTCTGATCCGAATAATTATAGAGGTGTCTTTCTCTTTGAAGTCACAGACAAAGTTTTTGCACGAATCGTAAATAGAATGACGCCGATGATGGAGGAAAGGTTAAATCCTTGGTAGTTTCGTTTTCGGCCGAAAAAGGTACTATGCAAACTATAAGTTTACTCAGGCGGATTCAGGAAGAAAGTAGATATAAGAACCATAAGGTATTTGTGATCTTCATTGATTTGAAAAAAAGCATTAGATAGTGTCCCAAGTAAAGTTCTGTTGGCCTATCTGAAAAAAATCAGGTTGACCTACAAGATTCTCTGCCTGATCTCTGAATTCAATGAGAGTTTTATTGCCGCTGGGGGGATTGTGAGTTTCTCATGGAAAGATGTATCAGGCAGGGATGTGTGACGAGACCTTGTCTTTTTAACTTGATCTTCGATGAAGCTATTAAAATGGCAATACTGAAAGGATTCGAGGAAGGAATTACCCTGTTCGACGAGCACGGTGACGAATTTTTTTGTGAATAGACTTGCTTATGTGAATGATCTATATATCATCAACTCTGATATTAATCGTACCTATAAAAACCTGGATATACTTCGAAGCACATTTTAAGAATTTGGGTTGACTATTAGCGCATCTAAGAGGAAAGTCATGTGTCTAACTGATGACTCGGGAACTGGAATATCGCAAGTGATGTGTGGTGACAAATTTATAGAATGGGTGAGCGAGTTCTGTTACCTCGGCAGTATATTGACTACATGTGGTAGCCGCAGTAGATATATGGTCATCTGTTGAGTTTTGGAATGAGGCATTCATGAGAACTGCAGCCTTTGATGCAAAGTAACCGAGTTCCTATAGCGCTGAAAAGAAGATTAATCGAACCAAGCATTTTTTTCTGTAGTGTATTATGGGAGTAAGTGCTGAGCAACACCTGAAAAAGAGCTAGGTCGGCTACAAACTTTTCATAATACCTGCACAAGCACTGCTCTTGGTAAAAATAAACTTGACAGAATACATAATAAGGATTGGACCGAGTCAGCGGCCGGAAAAAGCAGTTGAAGAAAGAGCGTATCACCCGCGATAGACTCTCGGTATTTGGTGACCAAGAAGTTCCAGTTAAATACAAGGAATGCTTAAATGAGAGAGAAATTCTCCATATTGACAGAAATTCAAACACATGATCAAAGGATTTGTGTCTGAAAAGCTGATAGAAGTGATTGAACATAGAAAAAAGAATCCGAAAATGATCCGGGTGCTTTTCAAAACAGTGCAATGCACGAGTCCTTCTTGTTTCAAAGCTTTTGCAGAACAGAAGGAACTAAAAAGACACATCACCAACGTGCATAACGTCACGACGGCACAGCGTCACAATGTGTCAAACATTTCCAATATCCCATGGAAAATTGTCACATGACCTATAAAACGGATGGATAGGTAAAGCGAAATTTATTGATCAATCTCCAAACCCAAGGTAATAACAGTTGTTCTAGCGTTTCTCAAAATAACGTAGATGAAGGGTATACAGAATATTCGAATCCGATCTCTATGCATGATGTGTCAGTGCCCCTCAACGGTACCGTGGAGACGAACTTAGGACTGATTCCAAGGGTGGTTCTCGACTTTTGGTTAAGATAAACAACTGATATGGGGATATTTTTGTGTCCCTTTACTCATTGTACAAATGTATTTACACTACCAAAGCTCTACAGAATCACGGTACGAGAAATAATGATTGATCATTTCTAATTGGGGAACAGAAGTCGTTAAAATTGAGGGCATTTATCTGAATTGAGCTGTGGTATTTATAATAAATTTTCTGCAACTGTTTGTTCTGGACATGTAAGGGTACTAGGCCGCGTGTGCTCTGTTTGTCCAGTAATCTTACTGTTATGAATGTGTTTGTTCAAAACTGACTAATGTTGGTAGAACTTTAGTTCTTTCAATGGTTAACGTGCCAAGTTCTACGTGGCTGTCATATGTCGCGATTATTCATAATGAATAATCGTACGATGTTATTTTTGGCAATCGTTCTGAGTCACCGTATGTTCTTTTTATTAATCTTTATTTTTTAATTAATATTTTCAATATTTCAAAGGCTGGTTTGGACCTCAAAGGGTGGTCAGATCGAAGAACAGGGAATAATTCGGGACAGTGCTCGCTCAGATCTGCCGGGAAGGGTTCGGCCGATTAATTTCCAACAAGGAAAAAGTCTAGTAATTCGATTTATTAATTTTGGGTATCTTAGTAATTAATGTTGTGACGTCAGATAGAACAGAAAAGACTAAGAACAAATCGGCACGTATTGGTCCCGGGTGGTGGGGGACTCCTCTTGCAGCAGGGCATTTGATGAAGAAAATCATTTACTTATATATATATATATATATATATATATATATGTTCAATTGTTTCTTTTGGGTTTTGTGTTTGTTTCCATGTTTATATATTTATAAGGGTTCGAATTCAGATTTTCGACCGAAAGAATATGAAAAGGTATTTAATAGTAGAAAATACTGGAATTGTGAATGATATCAAAAGTTCAAATGTCAAGCTAGAGTCATTGTGACTTATGAGGGACATGACATATTCAAGAAAAAAACATAATCATGGCAGCGTGGCACTTCAGCTCAAGTAGAAGCTGCTAAGGTAGTAAATGAGATAAAAAGCAGATCGCAACAAACGTTTATTGCACCTTAGCTACCCAGTATTGAGAATTTAAGATCCCTTGTAGCTCGGACAAGAAAGAAGGTCATTTCTGAGCCTTTTGTTCCTCATTCATTGACAGAATTGATAATTTGGCATGAATTTAAGTTAAGCAATAGTGGAAAAACATTTGTGCTCTATAATTCTGGAACCAACTTAGATAGAATTCCTATATTCTCAACTGACAGAAAATTTGCCTTATTCCGTATGTGTGATGATGTTTAGGCTGATGGAACTTTCAAATGTTGTCGAAGTATTTTTTTTCAACTTTATACCTTTCATGAATTAAAGTATAAATTCTCCATTCCACTTGTATATACTTTGCTTCTAATTTTTATTAGGATGTCGACTTATAAGCATTTAATGAGTAAAATTAAAGAGTTAGTACCCGAAATGATTTTGAGAAAAATATGATTGCTTCATTTAATATCATTCTTTCAAATGTAGCTCATCGTGGTTGTTACTTTCATTTTACCCAGTGTATTTTGCATAAAATCCAATCACGTGTTGGCTTTAAGATATTCCGAAGACTATATCTTTGCTTTAATTCTGCGAATACTTCCAGGTTTAGCATTTGTTCTATTGAATAAGGTAATTGAATATTATGAATTTCTTTGCGATGAAGTTGCATTCCGAGAAGAAGTAACTCCTTTATTGTATTATTTTGAAGATATTTTTATTGAAAGACCTCTCAGAGTTGGAAGAAGAAGAGATCCCCTATTTAGTATTCAGATGTGGTATTCTCCTAAAAAAGTAACCACAGTCAAAATAGAAGAACGAATACGTTTTGAAGAAAATGCGGAAATCATAAAGTAAAATTAAAAGCTAGAAAACATACCAAAATTGAGAATGAAAGACATTTTCACATAGATACATCAAGATAAATTTAAATTAAATGAAGTGATGTTTGTCATCAGTTAAAAGACTAGCATAAGATGAATTTTTGAGAAGACCACAAAAGAATAATCTGTCAAAACTTTATAGGCTTTTTATATGAATGAGTAAAATATTGGAAAACATTTAACAAGAGTAATCAAAAGTCTCTATGATGACGCAAAGGCCTCAGGGAGTAATTTAGAGACTGGCAATATGAATGAGACAAGGTTGCATTCTGTTATCAAAGCTTTTCAACCTTTTCATAGAGAGAATTGTTTATGTGGAAATACATAACTTGGATTATGTTGGAATAAGTGGTAGAGAAATGAGACTAGCAAACACACAATTTGCATAATACAAGGACGTAATTTTACAAAATCAAAACAGAGATTTAAGGCCTTACAAATATACCTTACAAAGTGTGTAAGAAACTTTGAATGGATATCAACAAAGAACAAAGCAAAATAGTCAAATAAAATAGTCTCATGAAGTTGAAAGAATAAGGTCAAACTAGAGATCAACAGTGGAGATGAGAAGCTGGTATAAGTTACGGGTTTTAAATACATAAGGTCTACTACCACTGAGAACGAAGTAATTTATAAAGAAACCCGAAACATGATTAGCATTGAAAGAAGCACAATACTTAGGCTTAGTATAGTTTTTTTAATTTCAAGGAAATAAAACTCAAAAGCAGAATGAAGATAATTAGGACTGTTACCTGGAAAACGCTTTTGTATGGATGTCAGATTTGAATACTAGATCAGAAGAGCATCAATAACCTTAGAGCTCTTGAAATGAAATGCTACAGAAGAATGCTGAAAATCATGCGGAAAGAAAAAAGAACAAATGACTTTGTCTGAAAAAGAGTGACTGAAATGCCAGATGAGAGATAGGAATTAATGGAAGAATACATCAATAAATGGAAGCTGAAATTATATTGGATCAGATAATTAAACTAGCATTAATAAGACTTATGATTAAAGGAGAAAAGTGAAAGAAGAAAGATCAACATGAAGACTTAAGAGACAGTGGGAAGACGACTTAAAATAATAGGACAGATGAAACATGGAAAATTTGAAAAGATTAGCTGCTCAAACATAGTAGTGGCAAAGGCTTGTACATAATTTGGTGCCCCAACTGCCAAACAGTTAAAGTCCAAAAGAAAAAGAAGATTTTGACTAATGGAAAAAGAAAAATAAATTTTATTTTTTAGTTTCTTTTGTTTTTATTGGGAAATAGGAATTCGTAATAAATATAAATTATGTATTTTTTTTAAAAAGTTTTAAGAACAATAAGACAATTTTCATTTGAATTTTTATTATCATCATGTTTAGAGTCATCAAAACTCTCGAAAGATGGTTCATCGTTTGACATCGTTCTAATTGTTCTTTTTATTTCTATTAGGTTGGTCGAAAAATAAAGGCGGTTTTTGAGTTTTATACTTTGTTTATCTACTTTGATATGTATATAAGTTTAAATGCATTAGTGTTAGATATTATTTGAAATCTTATACCTAGCTATAGCCATTATTAACATGTTGTTATTTTTTAGAATATTTACGGTGCTAAATTATTAATAATGGAAAAAAATAAAATTCGAGCAATTTTCTTGTACGAATTTAAACTGGGTCGTAAAGCAGCAGAAACGACTCGCAATATCAATAAAGCGTTTGTCAAGGGATCAGCTTCTGAGCGCACAGTGCAACGATGGTTCCGAAAATTTCCGGAGATGAAAACCTTGAAGATGAAGAAGGTCGTGGTCATCCAGTTGCTGTGAACCACGACAATTTGAGGAAAATGCTGGAAACAGATCGACGTATAACAATTAGAGAACTTGCAGATGGGTTGGGCATTAGTCATTCAACAGTCCTGGATCATTTAAAACAACTTGGAAAATCAAGAAACTTGATAAATTGGTTCCACATGATTTGAATGAAAATCAAAACAACCGACGTTATGAAATTTGTTCTGCCAATCATCTTCACAATAAAAACGATCCATTTCTTGATCGTATTGTTACCTGTGATGAGAAATGGATCCTGTATGATAACCGACGTCGATCTGTACAGTGGTT
>MQRK01249112.1:106603-117715 GCA_001938485.1 Girardia tigrina
GTAATTTATATGAAACTCTCTGTATCAAACTTGATGTTGCAGTTTACGTTGGGTCACTTGAGGAATACATTTACAGAAAACAATATTAGGCTTTATCTCTGAAACTGGACGTGATAGAAGAAAACGGTAAACAGTTCTGAAATCAGCGTGAAAAACTGAGTAGGATACGACTCAAACAGTCTCAGAAAAAATTTTGAATTGAAAAAATGTAGAATAGTGCTATCAACACTGGTTATTTTCATTTTTTGTTCACAATTACAACATTTCAAGTTGCCAAGAATCCGATTGAAGTGCAATAAAATCGTTGAACTACTTACACAATAAATTATCAAGCAAGAAATTATCCAAAATATTAATTGAATGACAATTTTTATATGAAAACGCCAATAGACTAAATCATATTCCTTTATCGTTAGTTCTGGATTGTATAGATCGTAGGAAGGAAGCTTCGGAGGAGTGGAGTCAATTGACACCAAAAATGGAAATAATAAAAATATATTACATGACACAAGTGAGCACCACACACACACTCGACTAAATACAAATGTCACCAAAAATAAACAAAATACTTAGAAATAAATACAAGCTCAAAAATAAAAAAAATCTCCAAATCAAAGATAATTCAGAGAGAAGACTGGTGAGAGAAATACCCACTACAATGTCCAGTAATCTAGCCTGAATTTCTCCCCATTTTTTACTCTCTTTCTCAATTAATTCTTCCTCTACTTTGTTTATTGCATTTCTTTCAGTGAGCGGGATCTCTAGCTCTTTCCACTTCAGGAATGCCATGGCATGTGATATGCTATCTTCATGTTCATGAAATTTAGGATTTAATTTTCACCAGTTCTTAAAGCCTTCTTCAGCAGAAAAATCGGACAGCCAAACTGAAAAAAAAGTCTGCAGCAAAAGCAGAACAGGGCCTCCTCTGATGAAGAATACTCCATCCATATTCTCATACTTTTCTCTCCGTTCCGCAGATCACGAGAAAACCATTTTTGCTTAGCTTCTTAGTGTATGTATCACCTTTTGTTTTCGTTTCTGGTCGCGGTACTTCTTTGAATTAACAATGAACGTGCTGCACAGAAGTATATCCTTGCCGAACAAACATAGCGCGAATTTCATGGTTAATCTTAACAAGTCAAAAACCAATGTCAGTAAAATCAATTACAAATTCTGTTTTCAGAGTGATTAGTTGTTGTGCTTCAATTTCACGCTCACATACTTCTCCGTCAATGACACTTTCAGTCGCCTCTACGCTTTTAATGCTACCTTCGCCTTCCGCGGTAGCAATATCGGCTTCAAATGTAGCATTAGCAATATCGACTTCATCTAAAATGAATTTGTGCATCTCTGGTAAGAGACTAATTTTCCAGCCCATTGGGAGTTTTCATTAAATTAAGCATCATTTTAAAATTCTGTTATGGCCAGCATTTCTGATTAGATTTTTCTTTGTTTTATTTTATGTGTAATATTTTTTTTCATTCACAAATGTCGCCCCAAACAGTCGTGCCGCCCGAGGCGGACCGCCCCCCTCATGCTACGCCACTGATCAGGCAACACCAAAATAGAACCCATGATTGATGTCTTATGCAAGAATTTGCATAATCGTTTTTATTAACAAATAATAATAATATTTTTTGGTGTTAAAAATATTTCCTTTTTTATTTTTATTTCTAGAAGTCGGTAAAAGATGTTGATTATAAGGTGGGTAGCAACGCAAAAAGAGTAAAGACCACTGCTTAAAAATACAACCTATATTTAGCTGTGTGAAATTCGTTCTTTCGCATAGTGGGTCCAGAAGACAAATAAATTGTTTCGAGTGCCATAACTCTAAACTCAGGTTGATTAATTTAAAATGCATTTCTTCTTTTTATTCCTTCTTATATCACTTTTTCTTTTTGATGATCAATAGAAACTGTCTTTGCTCTTTAAAATAATTTAAAAAAAATAATTGCAAAAGTTTTTAATAAAAATCAGATATCCAATATAAATTTTCAAATTTTATTGATGGTATATTTGAATGTCATCCATCTTTAGACAAAATTGACATTTATTGTTCTGTCTTATAAATTAAAATAGTGATTTCGTAATCAACTTATGCAATAGCTAATAAATTAATTTTACCAAAGTGAAAAAGAGGCTCGTTTGAGAATTAATTGATGAATTAATTAAGTAATTTAATTAATTTTGTCTCACAAGAAACTCTTTCCAAATAATTCTTAAAATTAATGCATGAGTTCGATTGATTTATTTACGTTTTTTTCTCCTCATGTTTGTTAAATAAAAATTTTTTGTTAGATTATTTAGATTTTAAATTCGTTAATTAAAACAAAAATTTAAATTTAAAACGGGAGTACCATTAAAACCATTTACCAAAATAATTCTCGTGGAGCTCTAAGTTAATTAATTCCTAAAATCATTTAATTATTACATGAACGATTTATGAAACATCTAATTTTACTAACAATTTAAAAACGCTTTTAAACAACAAATATTATTTATTTTTTTGTTCATTTCAGATACAAATTTCCAAAATGTAATCCAAAATTCCGCAGGTAAATTAATAAATATTTGAGACATTATTTCCATTGAAATTATAAAAAAAATGGTTAGACAAAAACTTTTATTCTTTACAATTTATTTATAATTGTATATTTATTATTATAATATGTATATTTAAAATTTATTAGATTTAAATAACACAAATTTCAAAAAAAAGTTTTTCAAAAACCAGAATTACCAAAAATGATGAGAGGTACCCGGAGCTAATTTGGCAGGGGTCATTCTTAGAAAATTAAAGATTAAAATTGCAAATTCTAAGAATGTGTCCATATTTATTTAAAAAGTATATTCCTGTAAAAGTTCATTTAAAGATTATATGTGATTTAAAGACATTATATGTCTAGCATTCCCCATTTATTATTAAAATTTATTATTAGAATAATTATAATAATGATTATTATTGTAAATAAATATTTTTACTAATTTATATATACTTGTCTGATCAGTTCCCTTTGGGAAGTGATACCAAGAGTGGCTTTTACCTGACATATGATCATACATGTATATATATATATATATATATATATATATATATATATATATAATTAAATCTTTCTAAGGAAATATTAAATTTTTATAAATAAATTAATCAATAAAATAATAATTTAATATTATCAATAAACAAGAAAATAAGTAGACTTAAACAGAGGATTTGAAACCAAAATAACTGAATTCACGATCAGCTGCACTAGAATATCGTAAAATGCGTGTTGGAAGACACAACCAGTGATCAATCGTTCAGAATTGGTTGAAGAACTCGATCATGGCAAGGATGCCTAATGATTGAGATCAATTAAAGATCATAAATCGTCTTGTCTAAATACTAGTTCAGTGATGGCTGACCTATGACACGTGAGCTCATTTTTGGTGAAACGCATCTTTAAAAATAAGAAATTTAATATGATTTAATTAATCTTTAAATATTTATTAATTAAATCATTTCTAGACACTACACATATATTTAACATTTATTTATTTATTCTTTTATTTCTTTATATGTGTTAAATGATGTGTATTGTTAATGATCTTTTGATATCCCTACTGATAATATCCATTATTTACAGTTATTATTATTTTTTTATCATTGGGCAAAAGTACTCGTTCAGCCCATTATAAATTCGCATGACTGGTGAGCCGTGCCATGGTTTTTATCGGGCTTCTTTTCGTGCGGCCTCCCCCTGCACCAATAGATTTGGTGATGTTTTCCGTCTCCCTGTGTACCTTATATTTTCATTCCTCATCGTCTGATATTTCTTCATCAGAGGATGGGTACTTGTCCTTATCGTCAAGTTGCTCAATTCTATGTACGTACGATTAGAGCAACTCATCAGGAACTACCGGATCGAAATCTTCTGCACCTGTTTCCATTTGGGGATCCTACAAACTGTGTGGTTCTTCCATGTTCAGTATGGAGTCCATGGGTACTTCCTCCTCTCTCATCTCGATCCGGTTCAGTTTGATGATCCCTGAGCATCTTCCATCGCTATGAAATGCCCATGGCGCCGAAGAATATTTGACATTATATATCGAGCGAGCTATCACAATTTTTCTAATTGTCTTTGGCGGGATGCTAAGACTTTTCAAAATACTTGTACTGCGCTTTGGCCAAGTTCCGATACACCCTACCTGGAGGATGTTGAGCAGTACCGTTGTATTCGGCATTGCATATCTACAAGCAATTGCCAAGGACTTGTAGTGATCCAAATTCTTGGTATTGCTGTTTTCTATATTTTTCTGTGTGTCATATGGGCACTTGACATCTACGAGATACAGAGTCTTCTGCGCAGGAACCATTATTTGGAGGTCTACCAGTTGTTGTGACGAAACATAGGCCAACACAGAATCTATATGAATTTCAAAATCTAAGTGCTGTGTTATTTGTTCCGTCACAAAGTATAAGACCTCATTATGTCGGTACTTTCAAACAAGATCCTGTTCACAGCATTATGGATCTTATCTGCTAACACAATTGTTCTTCCCTTAATGATACCACTTCATATCGGATCTATAACGAAGCTCACTTTTTCCTCTAATAAAACTCCGAATAAGGTCCAGTGTTTGTTATCAACATTGAATTGGCAGAATATGGTATTACAACCTTCCAAGGACTTTTCAGTGATACCTGGGATTTCCCTAACTCTAGTTCTGCTATTCAGCATTATATTGACATCCACTGGTCTTATGTATTTCTCGTATATCACATCCACATCATTCTGAAAATGAAAGTCAATGTGTTCACTAATGAACAATATTTTCTTATTATATTCAAAGCGATCCATCACAAGTGAGAAATGAGTGTCATTTCCTGGTTCCATTATATCAAAATATGGTGAAGGAAGCACTTCTGCCGATATGACTTCTTCTTCATGTGATGGTGTTTCATGAGACGAAGTTTGTCCACCTTTCTCCACCATAATGATGGTTCTCGCGTTTTCTTGCTCTGAAACTTCTTTTGTTTGTATCTTCTCGTACACACTTTCTACCATTCTTATTATTCGTTCTCCTTATCACATTCATAGCTACTTTATTCGCTATGGGGGAATATGATGGAGTATCCGTAATGTTTCGGAAGCTATCATCCATCGAGTTATCCCATAAAATTATTTTATCCAGTTCAACCAAACTGGTGGCGACATCTCCTATGACGACTCTGTGGGTAGATTGTTCTTCATCCACCCCAGGAGTTTCTCTATCATCTTTCTCCGTCCCTTCTTCCTGTTCCACAATCTGTTTTTTCCGCTGTCATGTTCGCCGCTTCCATTTTGGTTGTTCTTATCTATTGCATGGATAATTTTAAAATCAATTTTGTTTTTGCTGTTCTCTTCTTTACTCATTTGATGTTTGTCTTCCATCATCTCATCTGTTTTGTTTTCTTAATGTTTTTCTTGTTTTTCATTGTTAAAAAGATGTGTTTTCTCATATTTTTTTCCAATATCTGTAACAAGTTTACTGATTAGGATTCTTAAAAGAAGTGGCAGATTATAAGCAGATATTCTACTATCCAATCTCTGTTCCAGTTCTTCAATAAGTACTCCTCTGATGTTATCACGAAGTAAGTGAATAGCAGCTATTCTATCGGCAATTAATTGGACCAGATTGAGATAGTATTTCACATCATCACATTTTCTTGTTATCTCGTCATAAACATGAAAATGATGTTCCAAAAGAGGTTTAAGATTTCTCTTCTTTGGAATTGGTTTTCCTGTTTCCATCATTTCATCTTTATACTATGTCGTTGTTTGCATTGGCGTCCTCTTTCCACTCAGTTGAAAGATGTTTGTGCGACACTCTTCTGCGAATGTTTTTATTACTTCAATAATCCCTGGTGAGATAAGATTCTCGACTGGAATTCGCATTCTGTGACTCGATTCATCTGCAGTAATGCAACATACAATTTCTAATGTGTTGTCCTCCTTGTATTCTTTGAATGTCTTTCTAATCTCCTTGCCAGACTTGACTTGCACTTGGATATAAACATTGTCACCTCTGCTACCTGCACAGTGCTTGATTCAATGAAATCTATTCTCGCTCCTAGGGCAGCCGCTCCCTCTGCAACTTCTGGCACCCATCCTTGTACTGATGTCGCTAGTGACTCGAAGGGTTAGTCTCTCTGCATTTTCCTTACTTACCATCTTCCTTTGTGATAGTTAAAAGGCTAAATATGTGACTAAATTTGTCAAATATATCGAGTCCTCCATTATCTTCGACAGGACCTTTCTTATTTCATCTATGGTCTTTAGTCCTTTCACCTCTGCTCTAAAAGTCTTTCTTAGTCCTAGGATCTGATATCTGGATTTTTCATCAACCAATTTATTATCCTCTCCCTCAAGGACTTTGAATTCAACCTTCGTCGCCGATCTTCTCTTATTTTTCTTTTTACGCTCTTTTTCATTGCTTTCTTTCACTACATCTTTGCTTGATGGGTGGTTATTTGTTATATTATTTTTAAAATTTTTGTCATCCTCTTCTACATTTCTTTGATGATTGTCATTCTTGACAATCACTATTCCAATTAACCTCTCCCTCACTATTGAAAGTTTGAAATTATATTCTTCTTGTAATTTTGAGTTAAGTGTTTCAAGTCTAATTGATTCACTAGTGTTTCTAATCAGTTGAATTAATTTGGAATTGTATTTTTCAGGCCATTCTTCATTAAAGATAATCAGCTCTATAACATCATGCAACTGCTTCATTATTGGTCACAGAAGTTGTCTATTAATCCTTTCAAATGGGTTAAATGTGGATTTTTCGATAAAATTATGGGCGATAATGTGTTCCATTGTCATTTAACTTGAGTTTGTTAGAAGGGTTTCGTTCTACTTTCCCATAGTTATCACCTGCGCATTCTTGAGCACAGGAAACTTGTCTTTCAGTATCCATTTTCTTTAAATCACTTCTGGAACTTGATTTATACTTCTTTGTGATACATATAGCGCTTTGAAAGTACAGATCAAATCCTTTAAATCCATGTTCGTCTTCATTCAAATATCTTTCATATTCAGGGTGATATTCCATGTGATTTTTAAGGGATTATATAGTAGATGTTCTATGCTCAATTTGCGTTCATCATTATAGAAACTTTTGCATTCTTCAGGGAATATTTAAAATTTCTATTTCGGTGAAGATTCACAAAAGTTTTGTAGGGACTTACTTTTCAAAAGTCTTCTTAAGACTAACAATTTAAAAAGTCTTATTCAGGTACAAATCCATTTTAAAAACCTTTTTATATTTAAAATTGCTTTGAAATTTTCATTTCAAATTTCTTCAACCTTTCTTTAATATTTTATTTTGACGGATTATACATATTTTTTGTAAAAAAGTAATTTTTAATAAAACATTGAAAGTTGCTTGTAAAGTGAACATTAATAAAACATTATATAGGGTCCTTAAAACACAAAAAATAAAAAAAAGTTATTGTTTAACAAATAAATGACTAGTATAACATTTTTGTCAAATGTCGAATTGTTATTTATATGTGAAATGATGTATTATATGATTATCATATTATTTTGTTTAATAAAATTTTATTAATTATATTTTTTGCAGATATGAACACTCCAACTGCACTTTTTCTTTCCCCATGTATTTTGAATAATATTTTTAATAATAATATGATATTTCCTCTATTATTCCTCATAACTTTTATTTCTTCATTTCAGTCGCAAATATTTGAAATGCCCTCCACAAATCCAACGGTATTATTATAAACAATTTTACAAAATTTAATATTTTATTGTGCTTAACAATTGATTTACATTGATTTCTCTTTCGTCATAAATATAGGGTGTTCCAAAAGTAATGGGATGATGATTATTTTAATCTATCTTCAGAAAGGCATTTTATTTCGCGGAAATTCATATTTAAGTTTTAATTTTGACTATTCTATTTACAGATGAATGGAATCTGAACATGACACCCTCTTGATGAGAGAATTAAAATAGTTTTCCTCTAAGCAAAATTCCAGAATTATGAAATGGTACGAAGCCAGTGGGATTTTCCTTTGACTACATCGTCTCCTTAGTTCACGATGATCAAGGATGTGTGTGAGAGATTTTAGCAGACTGGAAGCGTTGAAGATTTCCCCAGGTCAGGGCGCTCAGTTACATCTGCAACTCCTGAACGGCTTGAGCAAGTTCAAAAGTTGGTCGCCGCAAATCATTCAAAGTCTGTGTCTCGTGGGGCAGCTACTCTTGACCTGCAACGAACGAGCTACCACCGCATGCTTGTAAAACTGGATCTTAAGCCCTACTATCTGCAAGACATGCAATGCTCAGCGATTGCAACTTTGATAGGCGAGTAGAGTTTTCCAAAACGATTGTGGAGGTATTCGATGCCGACCCTCACTTAATTGACCACATAATGTGGATAGACGAATCTTTATTTCACCTATCTGCAGCAGTGTCACGAAATAACATTATTTGGTAGGGTGCAAAGAATCTACACGCTTAACAGCAGATTCTAAACTCTCGCAAGGGAATTATGGTGTGCTGTTGAGTAAATTTGGCGGGTGTCTTGGGACCTTACTTCTTTGATGGTCCAGTCAATGCTGATACCTATCACCTCCAACATGTCGGGGATCCTTCCCATTACGCAACTTGAGTACGCAGCTGAGGTTTCCTCAGCGGTTGATTGGTAGAGGTGGCCCAATGGAGTGGCTCCCTCATTCGCCTGACTTAACTGTATGGGATTAGTTCCTCTGGGTTTACCTGAAGGAACATATGTACTGCACAAGGACTAATACCATTGCTGAGCTCCGAGACAAGTTCGAGTGTAGTATTAATGAAATATTACAGGACATGGTCAAAAAAGCATGTCATGCAGCTTATGAGCGGTTTGAACAGTGCACCGCCTTGTAGGGTGTAATAATCAATATCAACATCAATTCATTTATATTCGCATATTTGTATTTATACTAGTAATATATCATGTTATTATATTAAATTAAATTATTATTATATTATATTTTACGGTATATTGTAATTAATATTATAAGATTAAAAAATCAATAATAAATATTACATTAAAATACAAATTAATTAAAAATATATATAAGGATTAGAAACCGTGAACTAATTATATTCTATCTGTTAAGGGTTCCTTTTTGGTGAACTGTAAATTTTTGATATTTTTAAATTAAAAATCATATTTATATTTGAGATAAATTAAAAATAATGTTCTACTAATTAAAATGAAATAACTCTTTATAAAAAAATTAATTTTTTAGATAATACTTTTACGAATTAAAATGAAATAAGGTTTCATAAAAAATTATGGTTTATAATTAATATTTTTGCTAATTAAATTGAAATAACTTTTTATAAAAATTATAGTTCACAGATAGTATATTACTAATTAAAATGAAATAAGTTTTTATAAAAAAATATAGTGTAATGATAATATTTTAATAATTAAATTGGAACAACTTTTTATAAAAATTAGGCTTTAAAAAATAACAATTAAAATAACAGCTTTGGAGTTAAAGAATATTATAAAGAAGATTTTGATATATCTTGTAACACTATTTAAAATAAAAATCATAATGCTTATTGAATTTAATTGTCAATGGAAAAGTTTTATTAAAAAAATAATTTATTGAATATTTTAAAATCAAGTTCTAAAATAAAAATGATAATGTTTTATTGAAGTTAATTGTCCACGGAAAGTCTTATTAAAAAAATAATTTATAATTGAATGATTTAAAATTAAAGAAAAAAATATTTAGGAATTGAATTTTTACAGAACATGTCCATTAAAATATTTTTAAAGATCTAAATTTATATTTCATTTAATAAACATTGTAAAAATTAATAAAACAAAAACAAAATATGATTTATGCAAAATTGAATAAAATAACATATATTGTTAATATATACATCGATATTATAATTTATATTTAGAATTTTAAAATCTGGTTTATGTATCTTAAATATTGTTCCTCATAAATTTGTTTGAATAATGAAAGTTGTATTAGAAATAAAGTTTGCGAATAATGACTTTGGATTTTAATCACGAACCCAAGACTATCCATATCTTATTCAAAACCAATTCCATACAATTTCAAAAGGAATAATTTCACTTAGAAGCACCCAAAAAAATCTCAGAATACAATTTTCATAAGAACAATAAAAAGATCTAAGGAAATATTTTCAGAACCACAAATTAAAAAATCACAAACTGTTCCGAGATGTATCAGAAGGAAATAATATTCCCCCCATTGACTAATCATTGTATTCTAATTACATTTAATCTCAAAGTAATTTTAATTCAAGTTTAAATATATATTGTTTATCTGGTTACATATCGTTATTTATTAATTTTTATATTGCAAAAGGTAGCTCATTGGTACACAATGTTTCTTAAAATACCAGTTAGCTTTCTTTTACACAGGGAAAACGACCGCAAATGTGATCCCATTCAGAACACCCTCTGTATTTTGGTAGATACAGCTGTACCATTAATGCTTTTCTTTTATTTTGTCAGATATGCATAAAAATAATTATCTCCCATTACGTTTGGAATACTATATATATATATATATATATATATATATATATATATATCATGATAATTTTTAAAAAAATAAAACTTTAAAAACATTTAAAAAATGTTTAAATAAATTCAAACAAAGAAATATGAAATATTAAAAATATCATCTCTAAATTGACCTAATTTCATTATTTATTTAATCTTTTTCTAATTAAAATTTAATATAACTATAACTGTTGTTGAGTAACTGTTGATATTGTAAACATTTTTATTAGTAAACAAACACAAATGTCGACTGATAATGAAACATTGAAATCAAATATCGAAGAAGATGATATTTTCCGAACAATCAATCCAAAGAGACTGAGCAGGATCGAGCTATAGAGAATTATTCATTAATAAAATATTAGAGTTTTGTATTTTGTAATTGCCATAAGTATATTCATACGATGGAGGAAAATTTTCAAAGATTCTATTTTATAAGTCTGTACATACTTTTATACGAACCAAAAATTGTTTATTTATATTAAATAATACATCATTCTTATTTATAATAAAACATAT
>MQRK01249112.1:117765-131720 GCA_001938485.1 Girardia tigrina
ATATATATATATATATATATATATATATATATATATATATATATATACTTTAGTTTAATAATTATTTATATATGTTGTTAGTGCATCCTCGGGATTATTATTAAAAGTTACTTCTGACATCCAAATTTTATTATAATTGTTAGGGATTAAAATTGAGCCGAAAAGTTTTGATGCATTAAATAATTAAATTATTTTATGTATAAAATAATTTCAATTAAATTTTAAATTGAGTTCACAGAATTTTAAAGTGTTTTGAATTTATATCTCCTTTACAATGTGTTCCTGGATTCTCTTACAGAGATGACGTGAAGTATCTCCAATGTAAGTGGCGTTACATCAATTACATGTATATTGGTAAATGATTACTGGGAGAGAGTGACATGTGAAGCGTTATATATATATATATATATAAGATCTTTGGATCTTAAAATTAACGTTCAAACTGCCTGCTCTACAACAGTGTCGGGCAACCGTGCGCCGCGAAAAATACTGGGGGCGCCACGAACATTTTTGTACAATATTTAAAATCGTTAAAGTTATTGAAGTATTGCTTTAGCAATATTTGTCGTATTTTTGCATCTTTGTAAAACACACCGTAAAATCTGTAGGTTAAAAAAACAATGTAGTGTCCACGACTTCAGTATTAAATATTAATTTAATTTAAATTTTAAATTAATTTACTTAATGCCGCCCGGCGGAATGTGATATATAATTTTTCTTTTAACTTTTTATTTATTTATTTAATTAGTATTTTTGTCCCCCATCTTGTCAATCCTCGAAACTGGGGACTAAAAATAAATTTGAACAAAAAGTCAATATTAAATTTTGAAAAACAAAGTATATTGATAATTGCTTAAATAATCAGAATTGTACGCATTTTTCAAATCAAAATAATAAAGATTTTTTTGTATCTTTTTATTGTCATTTTATCACACAAAACAGTGAAAAATAATTTATGGCACAAGAATTCTGTGATTATAATTTATTCTTAGCGAGATTCTCACTCACCTTTTACTCAAGGTAATTAAATTAAACATTATTAAGAAATGCTCTTATATTATGTATTCTAAATTCTCTCAAAACTAGATGGAGATATTTGTAATTAGAAAAGGTTCCAATGATAAACAAAATCCAAACGAAAACAGAGACGATAAGAAATCGTAAAATCAATCGGAAAAAACGAAAATACGATGACGATTATCTTAAATATGAATTTATACAATCTGTTAATAATCTATCACTGCCGTTTTGCATAATTTGCCGAAAAACTCCCAGCGACGAAGTAAACTACTTCGCCATATGATGATAAATCATCGGGAGCAGATGAACAAGCTATTTTGAATATATATATGATCAAATCTTCAAAAGCAATCAAAAAAATTCAAGAAATTTTTGACCAAGTCAGATGAAGCTCAAACAACTAGTTACCTGATAACTCAACTCATCGCTCGATAGAAAAAAGCTCACGCGGAAGCAGAGTAAATTATCTGCCTGCTTTAAAAATTGTAGCTGGATGTAGGTTAATGGATATTGCTGTGAAGAAGTTATCAAAAATTCCACTATCATTAAAAAGTATTGCGAGAAGAATTGTAGATATGTCAAATGATATTGAGGTGCAAATGAAACAATGTTTTAATGACCCTCCAAGAAAATGGGCTATACAGCTTGATGAAAGCACAGTAATGAAGCTCAGTTGCTGGCCTTTTGAAGTTCGTTTATACAGGAAAAATTGTGAATAATTACTTTTTTGTAAAGAATTAAAACAAAGAACAACTGGTGCGGACATTTTTGAATTAGTCGACGAAAATGTTACGAAGTATAACTTGAGATGGGAAAATTGTATTATCGTCTGCACGGATGGAGCTCCGTCTATGAAAGGTTTAAAAAAGGGATTTATAGCACATGTCATAACAAAAAATCCAAATATCAAATTTGTTCACTGCATGATTCATAGAGAAATTTTAGTGTCAAAGGTGGTCCCTCCCATCCTTGTCACAAGTCTAGATGAAGTCTTCAAAATATTGTAAATATAATCAACAAGATACAAAATAAAATCAAAGACAAAAGTGAACCTAGTTTAATTTGATTTGATTTTATAGTCTCCTGTACTGTAGAATCGATTTGACTAATTATATTTTTCTTAGGATATTTGTTAACGTTCATAAAATTTTACTCATCTTTAATTGCTTCTTTGTGACATTGTGACGTCAGATGATTTCTAGGAGCTTCATTAAAATCTTTATAGTTTACAAATGCAGATTTTATAAATGCCCGTTGAAAACCTCGATGAATATTTGTTGGAAAAGAACACGATATTTGCAAAATGCTTCTTTTTTAATTGTTGAATAACACAACCATGGTCAATATTAAACAATCCAAGGAAATCGAAAACATATTTTCGATTATTTACAGGATTAGAGATTTCGGCATAGTCCCTACATTCAGTAGAGGGTACAGATTCAGGTTCACTTAGATTTTCTATTTTCTGTTTTTATTTTCTAGTTTACCACTGGATAAATATTTTCTTATATCCATTCTAATATGAGAGGAATAAAATGATTGAAAATTGAACAAAGTAATTTTATATAAATCGTGAATAAATTGTTTAAAAAGTTATTTTTCTGATAATATTTAAGACTCAACTTCCGTTCTGTCACCCAATTTCAAAATATTATTATTTAAATAATAGTATTTTAACCAATTCAGTGAAGATATATTATTAAATTTAATTTATAATGTTTGTTATTAAAAATTTTTTTTAATCTCAAAATTAGTTCACTTTGTTTTCATTTAATTTTAGATAAATTAAATAGTTTTTAGTTAGATTTTAGTTAAAATTAGTTTTAAAAGTTAATTTTTTTAAACCACTTTGTCTCTGAAACTTTGGGAGATATACATAAAACAATTAAAACAGAACACTGAACTGAAAAACTGAAATTATTATCAGATCAAAGTACGAATTAAAGTGCGAAATTATATTATTTATATATTTCACTTAATTATATTTTTATATAACTTAAAATCATTTTTGGTTTAGTAGATTCTACATCTTCAACTATTCAATATTTAAATTCTCGAAACTTAAGGTTACGATCTTTCAAATTAAACTTGTTATTTTTAAATATTAAATGCATATTTTTAAAATAATTGTCTAATTGTTTTGATTTTCCTTTTAAATTTAATAATCACCTGATGAATTTTAAATTTAATAATCAGGCAGATGAATAAACAAATATATCTTTTATTCCTAACTAAAAAATATCAAACTTAATTTTAATTGTTAAATTAAAAAATATGATATTATAAAATGTTTATTTTAACAATGTTCGAATAGTCCAATCAATTTAAATTTAAATAAAAAAAATACCAATTTCCATCTGGGTGGGAGAATCACCATTCTAAATTCAACATAATTAAATCAACATATAGCATCACTACATTTACACATTCAAACAATTTAAAATATTCCTCACATATATGTTGCGGTCAGAGATTCATTAAATATACAGACAAAACATTTAAAAGATTTATAAAAGAAAGCAAACATAATTACAACATAATACATATATTCAAAGTTCATGACAGGAAAATATGATCAAATAGGAATCGTGTCTGGCGACCTGAACTACGGTAAACACCATCAGCATCACCTTGCATCTCCTCACGGTCCAGCGAAACCCTGTCGTCGTTCTCCGTATCTTAAAAATCATATAGCTGAATTGAAACACAAAAGTTATGCCAAAACCCCCTTGATGGACGAAATTGATCAACTGACCCTCTCCGTCTAGATCTTGTTGATATCGATCCGTTTGTGAAACCCCTTTCGGAGTTGGACCATCCTGTAAAAAGTTATCAACCTCTGAAGAATTAAAAATTAATAAATATTACAACAAGACCGTTACCGAGCCTTCCATTACTTGCAGACAACCATCTGACCCTCTCCTGAAGGTCTCAAGAAGAGTAATCACTTTGTGGACCTCGTGAAGAGATCAGCCCATTCCGTGCAAACTCCTGAAAACACAAAAGAAATTAATTAAATATGACAAATTAATAAACAAACCCGTGGTGACTCAAAAACAGACAAATACTTTCATGAATAATCAAGTCATTTCAATTTTCGCTATCAGTGTTAACCCCAACAAACTCGGAGGCCGCGAATCATAATATGACAAGCGAAATATACACAGGACATCAGCAAACCGACAATAATAAACTCTGTTATTAATACTACAAGCATTTTTCATACAAAACCTACCTAATTCGAACATAGTTTCAAAACGCGATCCAAATATTACAATTTTCAAACGACAATTTTGATTTCAAAGCACCAATTCGATCTCAAGACCACCCGTAGTTACCAACGCAATCTTCGAACGTGTTATAAAAACATGAAAGCTTGCCGTACAACGAGCGTAATCAGACGAGACGAAGACCAGAACTAGTTAACGATCACGATACAATCGGATACCTAGTCTATTACGACAGAACTTTGAGCATCACCGAGTTAATCCAAAGATAATTTTTGTTGTTTATATGCTTTTCTTATTATTCTATTATGTATAATTATTTTACGTCTAATATATTATATTCATTGAATTTACCGTCATTTTTCTTTCGTTTATAATATTTTTTTATAGTTGGAGTTTAATTTCATTCCCTCAAACTAGTACGTTCCGTCGTTCCCCTTGCTCGTCCTCCCGAATTGATTTGACAGTTATGAATTGGCCTGAAAAATGTTTTTCAATTAATTATGTTGATTAAAAGATCTGAGTAGCGTATGATATGTGAGCAGATAAGTCCAACGTGCCCGAATGAGAGTCGAATCCATGTGGAAGTTTCCTTGCGTTATTCACCAGACGACTGTCGATCGTTAAAGTTATCAGTGTGGAATCCTCTTCATTCAATATCTACTGCGAGAAGGCAAAATCGTACGAACAGCATAAGCGAATATTCAGAACAAATCCTTGAATTAATTTATGACAGACAGAATATGGTTAATCGTGCTGTCAGTACGAAGGCGGAAGGGAATGCTTTTTATGAGTGATCATTATGTAATCAATAATATTCGGCTCTGAATTACATTAATGGTGTTATTTTAACCCCGTCATTCGCTTAATATTACGATTACATTTATTCTTTTCAGTGATATTCTATTTAAATTATTTTGGTGGAAGTTCGATTTTATTTCATCAAAAGTATAATTCGTTGTAATTCTATTAAAGGTCGACACGTACTATCAGAAGTCGGTCATTCTTATTAGCAACCCTAACGAGCAAATTAAACATATTTGTCAAACAACAACAATGCGGTTATTTAAATAATGCTTGTATAAGAATATACACTAACATTTAAATATTTGATATAAATAACGTAGAATTTTGACAATGAATTTCAGAAATCCCTTGTAAATAGATTTGGGCTTCCGAACGACATTCAAAGAGTATACGATCATCCCCGAATGGTACGGAGCCGGTTGGGAGGTCATAACCTGTCCTGACCTATTTGAATCCGAAGGCGCTCCAGACCCAGCACTACATTATAGATGTTGAAAGAGGGAGGCGCATCCGGTCGGTCGACATAGTTAGTTAGCCCCCAGTGGCCGTTAAGGGTCACCACGACCCAATTATTTTCGATTTAGTGTATTTTAGGAGTCGGACGCACCTCCCTCGTCTGCCATTTAACGAGTAGTGACAGGTATGGAGTGCCTTTAGGTTCTGTGAAGTTGGGAAAGGACTATAGCCCCCCCCTGAACTAGATGAGCGTTGCTCGGAGATGAATATTTGTTTTTCTGATTAATTTTATATTTGGTACTACTCTCTGCATACCTCGCTTATGCTTCGGTTAAGTCTATGTACGATGGTTCTCTTGAGGTGATGTTCCCCACGCACCCTGTTTGTGTTTGATACTGATATGTTCTATTAACTTGTGTTTCGATCAGATGTTTCTGGAATAAGTATCAAAGTGATATTAATAGTTACTCGAATAAACACCCAAAATTAGCTCGCTTATAGAGTTTATAATTAATATACTGTGGTGGGATTTCTATTATCTATTCTAAAAAAATCAAAGATTAAATTTTTAACTATTTCAAATTTTTAACTATTTCAACTGTTTTCAAACACTTGTTAGGTATTAGAAATCTTTAATGTAATTATTTACTTTTTAAAACACAAATCTTAAATCTTTAATCGTAAATCTTTATTCCTCAATTTTTAATCTGAAACCTTTAATCTGTAATCTTTAATCCGAAATCTTTAATCTGACTCCAATTAATCAGAAAAGACTTCCAACATAAATATATAGACAATGAACACAAATTCTTTTATGAAACTTTATTTCAAATTACAAAAATAAACAAGTCAAAAATAATAATAATAATTCAATTCTTGATGACAGAACACAAACACAAAACAATATTTCGTGCGAGTTAACAGATTACAGTAAAAGCTGTGAATCTCCCAAAACGAACGATATTGTATTTTCTTAAAGTAAACCTTTTTCTCCCATACGGAATACTTTTGGTTTAACAAAAAAATAATATTTTAAAAGAATAAAATAAAAATAAAATAAATTTTTGTATTCACGTTACTTGTTTCCTTTACCGAGAATTCTTGTTAGGCAATTTTTTCAGCAAATATTTTTGGGCAAACTAAACTAAATTTGCTGCTGTTTATAGTAGTTTTCATCAGCCTTGAAAATTGATAAAATAAAACAAAGACTAAAATATTTATAATTTTTAATTCCAAGTTTTGTTAAACTAAATATTATTTTATTTGAAATTAATAATTTTACCAAAAGAATTATTTTAAAAATTTTTCTACATAAAATTTTATCAAAAGTGTTGGGGTTCCAATATTTGAATATTAAAGATCAAAATAAAATTTTCAATTTCCATTTTACTTACTATTAAATCTTTTAAATCCTTAACCGTACTCTGTGGTGATAAATCTACCATAGTAACTTCTCTTCCGTAACTATTAATCAAAATTTCAAGTTTTTCAAATATTAAAATCTGTCTTAATTCTTTTCCAAGATTTTTCATCAATAACTTTATTTTATTTTTTGAATTGCCATTATCATGTAAATAATTTGATAACAATTTTAATAAATTTGCAGTTTTCTCTGTAGTAACTTCCATTCCTGCAATCTTTGCTGCATAATTATATACTTTATTAGTATTTTCTTTATTTAAATCTATTTGATTTGATAAACGATTTATACTAATTCTAAGTTTATCCAATTTTAAATCGTCAATTTTTGAACAACTTTGTTTCTGTTTAATTTCTTCAACATTTAACTGATCTGATTTTCTTTTACTATTCTTATATCTCAAACCATTAACCATAGATGTTTTATTAGACGTTTCATCTACTCTAGCAGATAATCTGTCAAATTGAGTTTTTAACTCATCAAATTCATATTTTATAGCATTAGTACTATCATCATCTGAAGATACACAGCCAACATCGACAGGTTTATCCTGGAATTTAATTTGTTTCTTTAAAATTGATGGTGATGATTGTTTTATATTGTATCTACAAGATCTTGTAACATGTCCGTATTTTTTGCACTTTTTACATTGAATTTTGCCTTATAAATTTACTTTGTCACGTTGCTGTGACGGTGTTAACGATCTCGTTTTAAATCGACAAACATTTGATGTATGACCTTGTTTACCACAATTGAAGCAAGTTTTAGTAATTGGTGGATTTGATTGTTGTTTAAACCAACATTGACTACTAAGATGACCAACTTTGTTGCAATTATAGCATCTTGGAATTCTTTGGTCAAATTTTTTTTGGTCATTTCTAAATCTTGGGCGATCAATTTGTTGTAAATTGTTTGATCTGGTAAACTTAGGACTTCTATTTCCGTTATGTTTGTTGTTATTCTGGAAGTATTGATTTCTTGTCCTTCTTTCATCTGGTTGTTGGGATCTTTGTATTCTAGGAGAAACATAACCATCACTTTCATCTTCATACTCACTTCTTTTTATAATTGATTTAGGCGAACGTTCAAACGATTTCATTTTAGTCGTGAAAACTGGGCGAGCTTGACCAATGTTTAAATTCATTTCAATTTTCATAGCTTTTTTCACTAATTCATCAAAATTTTCATATTCAACCAGACTCAATGCTGCTTTTAAGTGATTTTGAATTCCAGACCAAAATTGATCCTCTACAAGTTTATTTGTTTGTTCCGACCACTTTTTCTTTTCGCCAAAAGCTTTTTCTGCTAGCGTAGATAGATGAAAAGCGAATTCACTAACTGATTCATTACTATTTTGCACTCTTGAATAGAATTTCTTTCGTAAAATTCGTTCGATATCTCCACTGATTAATTTTTCAGCAAAGTCATCCTTTAATCTTGACCACTCAACCACTGTACGTTTATCAATTTGATTAAAAGCTTCACGAGCTGCACCTTTCAGATACAAAGGTAATCTTTGAATCATTATTTTGTCTGACCAGCCACAGGCCGATGCGTACATATAGTAATCAGTCATATAATCAACAAAATCGACTGGATCTCCTCCATATTGATTAACGGGTAATCTCTGGAAGCTTGCCAAATCGTTATTTACTTCTCTATTTTCTTCAATCATGATTTTATTTCCAAGTTTTTTATTCCTCAAATAATATCTCGACACTTTTAAATATTTTCTTTAACACAATTTAATATTTTCTTCAATAATTCGACCAATACTCGACAAAATAATCTTTGATATATTTATCGTAAATAATCTTCACAATGATTGTGCTTCAATAGCTTCAGAAATATATTTTGAATTAAATAGTCGGGCTCACCAAATATATTATGTTGGGTATTACAATTAAATCTCGTTTTTATCTTTGTTTATATTAAACTAATAATCTGACTCCAAATCGACCAAAAGGTTTCTTCCAACAATAATATATAAAGAATGAACACAATTCATTTTAATAAACTTTATTTGCAAATGACAACTTGAGCACAAACTGAAATCGAAAATTTATCGCCAAATCAAATGTTTGAAGCACATTCAATCAACACAAATCAATATCAATTTTGAACGAGCAATATCTTAAGTTTAAAATAACAATCTTTCTCCCTTACTGGATACTCGATTTGTAATTATAATTAAAATAAAAAGATTACCGCAATTCATTATGAACATAAAACTTTAATGGATTCTAGGACTGTTCATCCCGGACGGTTCATCCCCGGACGTTTCATCTAAGCGAACGGTTCATCCCCGGACTGTTCATCCAATTGATTAACTTAAACTTAATAATATAATCATAATTTGGCCTGGCCTATATGACTAATTCGACAAAGCGACTTGGCATCAGTGAAGCGTGAGTTTGAAAATTTTATTGTGAGGGACTTATGTGAAAAGCTCATCCCATCAAATTTTTGAATAAATAATTTTTATAGATAATATTTGAAATAAGTAAATATTTAAAATCAAGTTGTCTAATTATTTATAATTTAAAAATATATCGTAATTAATTTTAAAAAGTTAGTTTCGAGAATAATCAAATTTTATTTGAAGAGTAAAAAAAAACTTAAATTAAATTAATTGGGAAATAATGAATTTTAAATAATTGATTAGGACTGTATATATATATATAATATGGTTCATCCCCGGACGTTTCATCTAACGTTTCATCCCCGGGATGAACAGTCCGGGGATGAACCGTCCGCCTAGATGAAACGTCCGGGGATGAACCGTCCGCTTAGATGAAACGTCCGGGGATGAACAGTCCGGATACCGAATTTTATAGATATTAATCATTGAATTAACAAGTCGTTAGAACATTTATTTAATCTCAACCAATCGTATAACCGTTCCTTTCTTACTCTATTTGTATTAAACATTTCTCGACTAATACGTGTTACAAATATCAGTGTCGACTTCAGTTCTTAACGATAATGATTTCTCCTAAAATGGATATGATTTCTCCTAACTGATCCGGCCATCATACTATTAAAACGGTTAATTGATTCCCTCGCTGCTCGGATGAGGAAAAACCTTTTATCACATGACGGGACGGCGTATATATTTTGATCGACCCCTCTCGGCGATCTGCCTGATAATGGGTGACCTGTCTTGATAACATATTCTAACGGATTCTGCTACTGAGGACGAAGACCGACGACGATTAATTTAAAGGCACGAGACTAATCAGCTAAGCGCGGAAACGTACCAGTCTAAATTCGAGACTATTTATGTAAATATGTTAATGAAATAAATATAACAAATTATGATAAATATAAATATTCAATAGGTAAAATAAAACGTAGTACAATATTTACATCGATTTTAATATTTTTGGTCAGGAGGAAAGTCGTCTATCTCGTAAACTACAGATTCGCAAATGTGTATTTATTCTCGTAAATTCGTCGATTCGACTGCTGGTTCAAGATTGCTGATGATTAATTGTTCGTCCTGCAGCGTTGTTGTATAGTTTGAATTCACTCTGTTGCTTCGATTAAATTCAAATTCTGATCGATTTAATTTCAGTTCAGTTTTTGCTTTTTGGTTCAAAACGTTCAAAATTGTTTTTCCAATTTTTGTGTCAAAATTTTCTGAGTGCTGCTGTATTTATAGCAGAACGTTTTTTGATTCCTGGGTATGCGTGTCCTGTTGGCATCTTTTGATTCGTCGTATGGTATTTTCTATGACTCTTACTGGCTGCTGGTGTTGATGTCTGCAACTATTACCTCTTTGGACTAATCGGGGTTTGCCAGCATTCTGTTATTGAAAATCTGCTGATATTCTGAGTCACGATGATTCATGATTATTCATGAAATCGTCAACAAATTTTTACTCATTGTAAGTTCATTAATTAACTTCTATTATTTTAATTAATTTTCCTCAATCTTTAAGGGTTCACAACTCTGCTCCGGGTACTCAGAATTCGACGGACGGGCATCCACGGGGAGCTTTCGCCACACTCTGTCTGGAGAGGGGCGGATGAGCTGATCAACTTCTCGGTATGTTCTGGAGACCGTTTTATGATGTTTTTATTAATTTTTCTGTAATCTTTAGAGTTCACGAAGCATTCAATCGGGCAAACTGGACGAGGGAAGCCTTCTGACTAGGAGAACTTAATGTTTCTGACTATATGGGTTGTCATACTGCTTAAAAGAAATGTATTAAATGTGTTGTTTATTTCGTTATTGATAATAGTTCTTTTTTTGTTAGTTGTGGTATAATTTATACCGATTTTTAACTTATTAAATTGTCGAAGTAACTAATACTTATGGACTACCGACCGCAACATAATACTTTTACAGATAAATATTTTATCAGTAATTAATATGTAGCAATATGTCAGATAATAATGCAAAATTGAACAATATCGTGAAAAAAGACCAGTAATTCATAATTACTGATATTTTGTTCAATTCAAATCAAATGATTATCTGAATTACCACCACAAACAAATGTTTTTGACTAAAATGCTGTAAATAGGATTTTACCTCCTCTGAAAAATAATAAGACTTCAGAAGTTCAATCATGAATGAAAAACTTGCTGAATTATTTTTTTTATGTTCTTTGATGACCATATATGATTCATTATCAAGATTTTGGATTCACGACAGTAAAATATTGCTAAAATACTGCTTTATCACAGATATTGATACGCTTTACTAAACTAATATTCTCCTGAATATAAATTCATTGCGAAAGTAAGGCCCTTCATAATTTACATCTGGTTTCGTAATGTACAGTCGTGGCCATAATTCACCGGACACCCTTGCATTTTAAAGAAAATTAATATCTACGTGCATGTGTGTAAGTGCATGTAAATAATTGTAGTTAACCAACATTCTATAAGAATACAGTTTTAGTAGCATACCCACTATGATATAATGATATATAAAAGTATTTGTCTCAAGTATTTGTGACTATTCCTACATAACTGGCAACCACCTTTTACCCCATCTGAGGGCACTAATCGTCGCTTTACACGAAACTGGAGTCTCGAACCGTGCAATTGCCTGCGATTCAATATTAGTCACGCTGCAGTAGCCAACACTCTCCGTCTTCATCGAGCCACCGGCGCCGCGTATCACAAGCAAGGTGACAGATCGAGAAATTTTGAGATCCTGCAAGACCAATCCATTTGCTGGCTCCCGCGCAATACAAGCTGATTTTCCAGCTAACATTGATAAATTGCCTTGCGCACGAACCATTCGTCGACGTCTGGTTGAAGGACGTTTTCGATCGTACAAGCCTGCAAAAAAACCGCGTTTATCATCGAAGAATATTCGTGATAGACTCGCGTTTGCAAAAGCTTACCAATATTGGACAGTGGATCAATGGCGTTCGGTGTTGTTCAGTGATGAAACCGCAATCTGTCAGCAAGGCACATGGATCCGCACGGTGCTTCGGCCGCCTGGTCACCGCTTTAGACCACAGTACACTGTTTCCACTGTGCAGAGTGCACCGAAAGTTATGATTTGGGGCGCAATTGCTGTCAGAGGTCGCTGCAGTCCTCCGTTATGTCCCGAGAGAACTACTATCACATCGCCTGTGTACAACGGCATTCTTCGCGATAAGGTCCAACACTTCCTTCAAATGAGTCAGTGCAATTATTTCCAACATGGTGTGGCTCCATGCCATCAATCTTGACTAAAAGAAGCCTGGTTAGAGCAAACTAGATCAAAGTTCTGGGTCCATGGCCTGGCAACTCACCTGATTTATCGCCGATTGAAAGTTGTTTGAGAATAGTGACAGAAAAGGTTGCTAAGCATGCGACCACATCACATGATGATATACTTAAACGTGTTTGGCTACAGGAGATCAGACCCGAACTCCCTGACAATCTAATCGCGTCAATGCCCCACCGATTGGCAGGATTGATTAATACAAAAGGTGGCCATACAAAGTACTAGTGGAAGAGTGTTTGAACTGTGCATCCATGTCTGTATTCTTCTTATAGTTTTTATGTACTGAATATATCCTTAATACTTCGTTACAATATCAGTTAGTCAAATGTCTCAGTATTTTTAGTGATGGCTGATGAATTATGGCCACGACTGTTTTTATTTTTCATACATTTTCACACGTATCATTAACATATAAAGAACAAAATATTACAAAAAAGTCAATATATATTTATTTTAGAAAAATTTACGATAAAAACTGCATCAGATTATAATTTTAATTACGATAAAATTTTATTTAATTAAAGTAACAAAATAATAATAAAACTCTAAAAAATGTCATTTCACCAATTTCACACAATCTCAAATTATGTTTGCGTTGTTTTAATACGTGTAGCTTTAATTATCTTCGCGAACGATTTGATTCAATTGACATTTAAATGCTCGAATATCCATATTCTGTTATCTCGTTATACAGTTGAAAATAAATCGTTTCTCGATTGCCGACGAATGTCTTGTGATGCCGAGTTACAGGAACTGATGGTCCAAGTCGACAGAATGGTCGAAGAAAAGAAAATCGAGTGGCAAGAAAAAATCAAAGTGATTATTTATTTCTCAGTAGAAAATAATGTGACGAGCGATTTTTTAAACGACTTCCGATTCGCCACTCCCCCACAAAAATTTATAATTCATAATTAATTGAACTAATAAATAATTACATAAATTATTAGCTAAATAAATAATTAATTTAATAACTTATCAAATAAATCAATTAAATAAATTACTAATAAATGGAATGAATAAGTAAATTATTACTTAATTGAATTATTAAAAAATAAATAATAAATAAAATAAATAGTTAAATAATAAGTATAGTAATAAATAAATAATTAAATAAATCAATTCATAATTAATTAAATAAATAATTAAAAATAAAAAAATTTAAGCTATTAATTATGAATTATATTAGGGGTACCCAAATGTTATGTCGTTTTTTATTGATTTTTAGAAACAAAAATAAAACCATATAAAACATTTATTTAATCAGAAAAATAGTCCCCATCGCAATCGATGAC